>JBANCZ010003776.1:0-11713 GCA_037040025.1 Sphaerogastrella javana | reverse complement strand
TGTTGGGCAGCCTGTTTGGCCAGAGCCAGAGCAGCGTTCTCCAGACCACGGTTCTCGGGGCCCTTGATGAAAACAACACGCAGGCCCTTGTTCAGAGAGCTCGAAACCTTCTCCAAAGCCTGAGGCTCATCGAAGTCCTGTTCGTTGGCGGTGAAGGTGAAGAATTCCTTTTCCAATTCAGCAGCTGGGGCAGGGGCGTTATAAGAGACGGGGGCATCCAGAGAGCCACCACCAAGAGAGCCACCACCCAGAGAGCCACCGCTCAGACCACCGAGGCCGCCGAGACCGGCACCACCACCGATGCTGCCACCGCCGATGCTGCCACCGCCAATGCTACCACCACCAATGCTGCCGCCACCAATGCTGCCACCACCAATGCTGCCGGTACCTGGAGCAAAGGACAGTCCAGAGTCGGAGTGACCGACTGGCTGATAGTTGTAGCCGAGCTTATCGGCGCAGGCAACTGCCACCAAGCACAAAACCTGGAGTGAGGAAGGAGCGGAATGGATGGAGATGGGTTAATCCTTAGATATGGTTGCAGTTTTCGGAATCCTTGATACTTACAATGAATGCACGCATTTTGAATTCAACTGAAGTTCTTTAACTTTGACTGTTCGGTTGTATCTGACGTTTGAGGCAGCAAAAGGTTCACTATTTATACAAAAACTATAAAACTGTGTCACTCGACTGCGCTCAAGTTCGTGCAGAGACAGATAGAGCCGCGGCGGTCAGTTGCTGCTGCTGCTGATGGTGCTGCTGCTGATGGTACTGCTGCTGTTGATGGGCTATGGTAGTTGTTGTTGTGATGGTGACTGTGACTTCGACAGCGACTGCGACTGAGACTGCGACAATGGTTGCTGCTGTTGCTATTGTCACTGTGAGGCATTTAGTAGTAACTTCTTTTGCTGCCTTTGTCTATTGAATCGATATTTAAGCCCTGAAAGGCACGCCAAAGCGATAAAAACAATGTCATCAACAGCAACAACATTAACATTAACATCAACATCAACACCAGCATCGCATATAAAGCGCATCTTGTGGTATACGGCCTATTCTTGCAAATATCGCTGCCGGCTTTATGCTAATGGGTCCCCGGCCCTTGCTCAAGAGCAAGTCGCATTGGCGATGCCATTTAGGGGCTTCAGAGCTGATAGACAAGTTTGCACAAAACGCATAATAATAGCTAAACAATAATGGATATTTATATTTGATTTTTATTAGATTAATAGAAATTATTTTCTTCATATTTGTATGGTAAAATACAAGTAAAATTTCGTGTAGGTTGATAGATCGAATTTTCAAATTGGCGGTGCCTTTAAAACAAGTTCGAGGCTATATTTTTAAAATTCCCAGCATCGGGTTTTCTACACATTTCATTTCATTTTTTTACTCTTTTTTGCCTGGGCTAGAGATTTCTAGTTTGGGAATTCCCATTCGATTATTGCGTCTAGTTTGTTATGAATATCGAACTTTGGCTATGTTATTTGGTGATTTGGAGACTATTTTTTTTTTTCTTCTTGGTTTGTTTGTTTGCTCGATGCTGATTGTGGCATTTTGGCGTTTCGGTACCCTTAAAAATTTATCAAGTTACATTCGAAGGAATGCGCGTGTTAAAACAAAACAATGGCCTCAAATGTCTATAAAAATGTGGCCAGAAACAGAAATCAATTTTCGAATATTTTACGCATCCGTTTAGCCACAAAACAAAAATGTTACCATAGATTGTTTCACCTTATTGGCTTGCCAAAATAGAAGCAATAAACAAGCGTTGCGACCTTCAAGTTTTTACTGTTCGTCACCTGAAGCTAGGCTAAACCTAAAGTTGCGAGGCATCGTTTTGATACGATTGGGTTCGATTCGACGGTAATAAGCTGGCGCCAGGTGACCATTTAATCTGATCAATGATTATCACGTTTTCATCATGCTTTATTGATATCATAAAAATTATTGTTGCTTAGATTTTCAACAAACCCCCCCTCCCCTTCCACGGCCCTCTCCTGGGGTAGATAAATAAATGGCAACAACATATTTGATATTGAATTGAATTGATTTGCATAATCATATGCTTTCGGGCATTATAGATGCGATAGATCCATAACTGAGATAACATGAATAGATTTGCAAAAAATCGACTAACTGGCGCCATACTGATGCATATCACAGATAACTTTAGCCTATGACTAATCATGCCAAATTAGGCGCCAAAAAAAAAATTTTAAAAAATTAAATGACAATATTTGTAGCATAGGGAATTACTCAAGCTTTGACAGATGCGAATGACTTGAGGCAATAAAATTAAATTCATTCTTAAAATTCTTTGACAAATCTTACTCAATTCATGAATTGTGCGAGGCCTACATCTTCGTTTTCTTTATGTCGTTTTTTTAAATATAGTATATATTTTATTTTCTTCTATCAATGCGAGTTTGTAGAAGTTGTCAATCAAGATTCATAGGCTACCCAAAAAGCCAAATACAATTTGTCTTCGTTTTGTTATTGTTGGCTCCACCCAATGCCCAATACCCAATGCCTAAACCACAAACCTAGCTAGAGGCGCTGGTGATGCTGCTTCTCTGTTGCTGCCACTACCAGGGCCTAGTGCTGGTGGCAATGTCATATGCAAACTAAACAAATGTAAACATATTAAAATAAACCAGCTACAATTTCAAGGTCTTGGGCGCCACACGCTCATAAAAGATGCACGCAGCAGCAACATAAAAACCTAACACAAAAAAAAAACACACTCACAAAAAATAGCGGAGGGTGCCGCACGCACAACATCGACAACAACAGCAACACAATTGATAAAAGCGGTCGGACAACGTCTGGCGCATCAATAAATAAATAAAATGCGGGCCAGGCCTCAGCCGAGCTGGGCTTGGACACGGGATCGAGCTGAGAGCAGCATTTTATGCAAATGCCACCATAGGCCATAGAGCGTTTATGTTGGGTCAATCGATCTATTTGTTTACCACAAAAAAATCGAAGAAAATCAGTATAGATTCTTGCGCTTTTTATAAACGATTATATTGATAAGATACAAAGCGAAACAAATGTTCTTCATTTCTTTTAATTTATACGCTCATTTGGCAGTATTTCGTTTGATTTTAGCGCATCTTAGGCGGAGTCTTTTAAGTGTGTGTTTAGAATTTGTCACCTTGCCATAAATTGGAGCATTAGTTAACTCTTTAAATCATCAAGTTTATCTGTTAAGGAATTAGTAAATTTGTTATGCCAGTTAAACTTGTTTGTTTAGTTCTTTCTTTCTATTAGTTTTGCATAAATGTTTGCCACTTGTTAAGGACTTTTTTTATGAGCCGAACTGAGATGAGTCGAGCTGAGCTATGCTGAATTCTTTTATTATTTGTACAAATATTTCCGCATACCACAGCAGTCAAATATTTAATAGACTTAAAAAAGAAGCAATAGCAACAGCAGCAGCAGTACGAAACATGCAAATTTGTTTAAATTTGCTATGCAAATAAATTATGGCAATTATTGCAGGCAGACAAAAAAGAGAGAAGAAATAAAACGTTAAGCCGATCCGAACTGATACGACAAGTGAAACAGAAACAGAAACTGAAACTGAAACTAAAAAATGCAAAGTTAAGCTCGTAAAATATAAAATTTTAATAACTCGTCACCTGCGACTAAAGAGCAGATGGATATAAATAAATAAATAAATCAAATTATTGCCACTCTGGCCAATTTATTTATCAATTTGCCAAAACGGTCAAAGCGTTTTGTGTAAACAATCAAGTATCGACGACGACAGCTGCTGATGTTTTACCATTTTACCATTTTTTTCCGGCTTTCTTTGTTGTTGCTATTTTGAGGCAAACAGACGTAAAATTATTTATTTTGTAGATAAGCATAAAAAAAAACCAAAACAGCAAAAGTGTGGCAGAAAGAAATGTGATTTGGTCATGTGGCCAGAAAACTCTTAATGCCAACAAATCAAGCGACAAAATTACCGCAGCAAATTGATGACAAAGTCAAAACACTCAAATAACTGTGACATTGACGCTGCCATGCTCAACTCGACAAATACCCTACAAAATTGTACACAGTGCCACAAGAGGTTCAAGCTTTGATTTGTGTGGTACTGAGAGCACATTTATTATGACAAAATATGTTATGTTATGCTATGTACAATAAGATCTGTAGGCACAACAGCTGATATACCTGACACAGCCCGAGGATGTCCCCGAAGGATACAACACATAAAACACGCAAAAAGTGCGCACATAAATTCGCAGCTTATTGTGAGCGTCTCAGCGCCCACAAGTAGGCAATAACTTATTTGTATAGCTAGCAATGGGATGAGGCCATAAGGATGAATCGTAGGCTTAAGCCTACACTCCTACGCCCATGCCATATCTAGTATTAGTATTAAGAAGCCCACACATACACACAGAAACTTTGTGAGTGGTTGGAGAGGAGGAACGATCCAGCCACAGCTGACACTTGTGCCCTGCTTTTTATTTTAATTGCAAACATGCCTACACATAATGCCCACATTATGTGCTCGTACTCTGTGGCGTCGGCGTCTCTTTTTCAAACTCGTTGGCGAATAAGGACAGTGGCACTTTACGAGCAACAGTAACAGCAGTAGTAGCAACGGAAACAGCACAAACAACAACAGCTACAGCAACAACAACAGCAACAACAATAACAAAATCTGTCTAATGACAACAACTACATTGGCAGACACCGAGCGACTGGTGCATGTGCAAATTGTCGTTTAATTTATTAAGCAGCGAACGCAACGGCTTTTAATATAAACATACAAAACACTAATTACACACACACACACACACATAGGCATAAGAGAAAATGGAGAGCGAAAGTTGTGAATGTGTTGTAATTAGAAAATAAAGCACCCACTCACGGATTCATACACACACACTCACACTCACAGACACTTACAACTTGTGTTTTAGCATAGCATTTTGTGCCTCTCAGAGTGTCATAAATTTTTTGTTGCTGGCGCACAGAGCGTATGCGCTATATCGCAATGTGTATAAGCGTATTAACGCGCTGAGCGCACTAACAATAAAAATGAAACAAGATGACATAACTAAACAGGCTGTTGATGCAGTTTGTTGGCCGCTTTGGCCGTTGGCCGTTGGCCGTTGGCCGTTGGCCTCTGGCTCGAAACAGGTTAAGACAACATTGGTTGGCTTTTGTGTGTGTGTGTGTGTGTGCTAACTATCACCTGGTTTGCTGGCCTTTTGCCTATGCCACTCGCACACCCGCTATGAATTTAATGACCATATTGAACTTGAAGATGTCGCCACAGTCATTTGCATTTCTAATGAATTCAATACCAGCTGAAAATACAACTGCAAGCCAAAGATCAAAGATGATATTGTTCATGTAAACGCTATCAGTTCGTTAGAACACATCAAAACTCCACGGTTTCATCATGAAATGAACTTGAATCACTCTTGATGCTCTTGTTTAAACAGTTTTTTATACAAATTTTAAACAGTTTAAGACTGAATTAATAAACAATGTTGAAAAGTTACTTTTTAGACGAGGTTGTTTCTATCTTTCTTCCCAGCTGTAAATAGTAACAATTTTTGGTTAGAAACTGAACAAAACAAAACTTGAATTGCTGCTCTTTTTTTCATAATTTCATAAGCGGTTGAAAACTGTTTATAAATTCAATACCTTAGGCGTATCTTAAGATCTATAAGCTGCTTTTAATTCGAAGATAATTTGAATCTATTTTCTTAGAAGACATCTCGACTTTGATTTTATCAGCTGTAAACGATTGAAAGTTTATTAAAATTTTAATAGAACTAGTTGAAATACTATAAACTAGATCTGATGTCATTTTCATAAACAATTTAAAACTGATTGGAGATTATTATCTTAATAACTGAATGTCTCTCTTTGTTAATATTAATTTGAATCTTTCTTATGAGTTGATAATTTCTTAATATAAACAAAACTGAGTTAAACAAAGCTAAAAAGTGAATATATAAAATTTTGACTGCTTGTCTTTCCCTGCTTCTTTGTGAGTATTTCAAACTTTCTATTATGCATTTATGTAGTCATTTGTTTCAGTTTAATTAAAACTCTGCAAATTGTATAATTTGCTATGAATTGCCAAGTCTCCTCGTAGTTGCTGTGCTCTAAACTATTATTGTTGCATTTGAGATGGCAACAAAAATTATGCCAGTTAGCAGTTGACTAAAGAATTTCACGTTGTGTCAGCTCATTTCGGTCGTTTGCCGCCCCTGGTGTTTGCCTGTTGACTCTAATGTGGATTTAAAGTGTCCTGACAGTGGCTTGACAAGTGCTTTGTTTTATGTTTTTTGGTAGACAGTAGCAGAAGCAGTAGCAGAAGCAACAGTGAAGTTTTGCAGTTTGGGTTTTTACATCGACTGTAATGCACATACTGCGTATGCTTGATATGTGAGAGATTGTGTCTGTGTCAGTCAAATAGTCGTATTGGGTATTCTTAAACATGGCTGCTTCTATGTCACTATTCGCCCCGACCAATGTCTGCTTTATGTGCCGTACATGACAATGAGTTTAGGTCCACACAGCCTGCTCAGGCTCCAGACTTCATCTTGCGCTAAGGCTCAGGCTTGGGCACAGCGCATTACCCGCACTCGTCACGTCGAGACAACTTTTTGGATCTATGTTGGGAGCGACGCATCAGCATCCAACTGAGAGCCATATTAAGTGCTGCCATGTATTGTAGTTATATCAAAAGTGACTTTGGCACGTGTGCCGTCCAGTTACTAGCAAACAACCCCCAGACCCAGTGCCAGAATTTCCACCATTTCCTTCAATCAACCAAGCGCTTGATAAGCACACGACTTGAGGTGTGCAAAAATGGTAAAAACTAGCAAAACGATGTAATAACAATTCCTGAAACGTTTTCAATGCGTCTACGACTACGAGAACGACTACTGCTGCTTCTGCTTCTGCTTCTGCTTTTCCTTCTACTTCTACTTCTTTTCCATTGATGTTGATCTTTGTGCGGTTTAATCAATCAGCGAAAAGTTGCACGTGCCGTTCGTCTCTTGGTCTCTCTCTCTCTCTCTCTCTCTCTCTCTCTCTCTACATTCCTCCCGCTTTAACCGCACACGCAACTAAGCCAGGATAATTTATGAACTTGGTCAGGTCGAAAACGCAAATAAATGGAAATCGTGGCCCAGGCATCCGATTAGCTGGGCTTACTATTCGAAAATTCATAAATTGTTTGCCGAGGCTATCATATTTATACGTTTTGATGACCCGGCCGTGTAAGTTTTCTGGTAAACGTTTTTCCCTTTTTGATATGCTTTCATTTACGGCTTTTTTTTCTTCTTCCTTTGGTTGCGGAATGTTCATCCAACATCTGTGCGGACGTGAGCAGGTGACAGAGCTGTCAGTTGTTGCCTACGCGAACTCCCACCGCGATGACAGTTATCTATGCATCCCTGTAGCATGAGCCAGGTGCTATTCTATCTTCGGTTCTTAGTCCCTGGTCCCCCAGTTTGTATGGTTGGTCGGATACTTTTTGCTCTATCAATATGCTTCTACTAGTCAGGGTCACAGTTGGCCTTAACGCATTTTAGCGTGCGTCACGTTTCAAATTTATTACGCAAAATATTCTTCAATTTAGCGATCTGAGCAGCGCGGAGCAGAGCAGGGCGGAGCGACGTTCCATCGAGCCTTTCTTGTCTATAGTCGTAAACACCTCACCGCGACAGCAAAAACTGCCAAAACAGCCAAATAACAAGCAACAGCCAAAGCCAAAGTCAAAGCCAACATTGAAACTGCCAAACAACCAACTGCCATATGCTGACAGCACATTTTAGTTTCTGTTTCAGTTTCAGTTTTAGTTTCAGTTGAAGTGAAGGCCAAGAATTTTGCTGTGGAATCAGGAAGAAACAACCTAAAAGTGCCTTCAAGTATATGTTGATGCTTTAATTGAGACAACAACTTAATATGCAACAACATAACATATTTATAATGCTCTGCTTGAATATTCAACATTTTAATACACATTTTAAAACTATAAACTACATAAAGTAGATGAAGTTATAAACATTTGCATTTTGCAAAATACAATTTCCTATTTAGCATTATATTTATTTATGCTAAATTAGCACTCTAACTAAAACTCATATATTACCTCAGCAGCTTTAGAGCTTTTACGCAAGTTTTACATAAGTTATTAAGCCCCATATTCCAACTGCTAGAAGTGTGCACATGTCCATTGTTGGCAAACAAAACTAGAGCACTTTTTGCAGGGTATGCACTTACACGTAGTACCATACACTCGACAATACTCGGGCCTGAGTGTTGTCTGTGTGGGTGTGTTTGTGAGTGTGTGTGTGAATAGAACGCTTATCAATATTTGCACAGTTTCAGAGCGCGATTTTTTCTCTGTTTTTTTTTTTTTTGTCTGTTCTGTTTTATTTTTGGCGAAGTTAGGGCTGAAAGGCAAATAAGAAATTCCAAAGTAATCAAAAACTCATTGTGACGTTTTCTCTTGGTTGCCCGAAAAGGGATTGGGCTCTATCCAACTCGCTTGCACGTTTCGTTTTGCTGTCTCTCTCTCTCTCTCTCTCTCTGTCTCTGTCTCTTTCTTTAGTGTTCTGTTTCACAGTCTGGCAACGTTGGCAACTATATTTTTATGGGCTTGCTTTGGTTATTGCAAATTGCAAAAGCAAAACGCCTTCGCACACATTGCCACTTAACTTGGCATTCAATTGCCGTTAAGCTTCCTCTCCCGATCCCCCCTCTAATACAAAACAACAACACGACGAACAAGAGAGACAACAGCAACAAAAGCAACAGCAGCAGAACCAGCAGCAGCAGCAGCAACAGCAGCAGCAGTGGCAGTGGCAACAATAAGCACGCCTAACGCATTTGCTACGCCTCGCAAACTTTGCTCTGCTCTTCTCTCTTGAATTGGTGGACCCTGTCTTTAAAAAATACCAAAGGGTCTCTTAAATTTGTGCAAAGTCAGTTTTTTTTGTAACAAACAGAATGAGGCGTGATAGATGATTCGAACATAAAGAATATAAAATCGACTGCCTAAAATACTAAACAGCTATAAAAATAATATACTGCCTTAAAAATATTATACTGCGCCGAAAATACTGAATACAGGATCCTTACTGGGGGCATCGTCCCTACTGCTGAATGTTTTTTTAAGAAATTTTCGGTATTTTTTTCTGAGAGGCAAGAAATTTTTATGTTTATAGTGGCCACCCCCTCATTGACACTTGTTACAAGTAGCCGCAATGGCATTTTGTATTTTTGTATATTGTGTGCTTTTTTGTTGGTATTTTTCATGTATTTTTTCAGTTTTTTTTTTTTTTTTTTGTTTGCGCTGGGCGCTGAAGCGCTTTTCTATTTATTTATATGAAAACTTTGGCTGGCAATTTGCGAGTACATAAAAGAAATTTATTTTATGCGGCGCTATTTTGTAAAGTAGCCACTTAAACTTAAAGCTCAGCCTCTCACGCCCCTCACGCTCCTCGTTCTTGATCATACTTGCTGCCTCGGCAGCATACCCTCCTTTCTTTTTTTTTATTTCTACGTGACACACTCAAGTTTAATAAGCAGTTAAAAATGGTGCGGCCTGCTTAGGGGAGCCCAAGCGGGCGGCGACTGCCTGATAATGAAATATCCGCTTGTCACACAACCAAGAGAGCGACAACACGGAGAGCGGGAGAAGGGGTCGCTCAAGAGATAAAGCTGCCAAAATTTATGGCAAATTCGTATATTACAGCTGCGATTCTGTGCTGCTATATCTCTCTGTTCAGCTATATCTCTGGGTGTTATATTTTTCTGTGTCATTTAAATTTGAGTGCTTAGCACTCGTATTTGATAAGTGAGTAACACCGTTTGGATTGGCAGTAGCGTAATGACTTTATTAGTGACAGCTGAGTCCAATTGCGATTGCCAACTTGTACTTAAGCGTTGAGCATCTTTCTTTGACTGTTCGAGTGGCATTCTCGGAATTATCTATTGACTGTCCATAGAATGTTTGTCGCCTGAAGCCCAACCACTTCGGGTGCTGTGCTTTCCTGTGCCTAGCTGTGGCCTTTAAGCACAAGGTAAATAAAAATTTATTGATCCAAGCAATTAGCGTTAATTGAGTAAATAAACAATAAATCAACATGCAGTACACTCACATAAAAATGAAGCTAATGGCCGAACAATGACACCAAATTGTCTGCTCTTTTGGGCGAAAAACCACATGGGAAAAACAGCATCATTAAGAATTTCAATTGTCTTTAAACCATTTCAACAGAAATACGACAAAATACAAAACATTTTACTAATGTTGGCTTTAACTCTGACCAAGAAAAGCAGAAATGGTAACGTCATAGTTGTCATAAGTGCCATTAAATCTCAAAAATGCAAGCTGGCCAATGTGCTATTCTATATAGTAGGAGTACGTTGCTTGTTGTTGCGTCTCGACTTGCCACAAAACTTCACTTGCCTGACACATTGATGTATTTTATGTGCATGTCTTTCTCTCTCTCTCTCTCTCTCTCTCTGTGTGTATGTGTCTATGCCAAGTTTGTTTGCTCTGCATTGCTCTGTTTTGAGACTGTCGGCCATGACAAACTGGGACGTGCTGAGAAATTACAACTACAAGTGGGCGTAATTTATATGCAGACATGGACAGCACATTGAGAGACAAACTGGTCAGTGAATCGAAGCGGAGAGTACACCACTTCTTCAACAAATTCCACATCGAGGCGCACCATGAGCAAAGTGAACATGCAGGGCTGAGGGGGAAATGGGAACGGGAATTTGCTGTTTATAATGCAATGCAAAACTTTGCGGTTGCTCAATTTAAAAAGTACACTAAAAATGTCTACAAAATGAATTTTTATGATATGCAAATGTGTGCACGCAATGCGCGCATAGAAAGAGCCAACTGACCCCTCATTCAATCCCGCTCTCGCTTCCACATCCACTTCCACTCTGCCTCACTCTCTCTGTGTTTTCTCATAGTACTTCTGGCGAGACTGCTGCGCTTTGTTTTTCCTGGTCATATGTAAATTTTCATTTAAATTCGAGTTATTTTTACTTTAATAGTGTGCATGACCATAGGAAAAATTAAGTAAGACCACAGCCAATAATGAAATTTTCTCTCGAATTTTCACCAGCAGCTGCTGCATTTTCAATACATTTTCAATGCGAAATGCGTGAGGCTGGCCGGTTGGTCGATGCGGGCATATAAAACGCAGACTGTGGGTCATCAATTTGTCATAACTGTTTTATATCTCAACCCCAACGATTGAGTGCGAGTTGTAAACCAAAGCCCTGCATTTTCCCCTTCCCTTCCATGTTCTTTTCAGCTCTCTTAATGCGAACAGCTGTAGAGAATACAGCGCATAAAATAAGGAATCACTGGGCCACATAAAATTGTGGCTTCTGCATGCGTATGCTCTATAAAAAATCGTAATACATAAGCAAACAGCTATAATTTCACATTGAGCTTCAATTTCAGCATTTGTACAGAAGTTTACAATTTTCAGGCTCGCCTGCTTATAATGCTACATATGTATATTTTCGATGCAAATGCTGTGGTACAACTTGTTAGAGGAAATGCCATACAAAAGAAAGACCTAACCTCATGTCTGTGTTTCTGTGTGTGTGTGTGTGTGTGTGTGTGTGTGTGTGTGTGTGTGTGTGTACGTGTATATTTGCAGGTGTGCGAGCCTTTAACGCTTGACAG
>JBANCZ010003775.1:0-11714 GCA_037040025.1 Sphaerogastrella javana | reverse complement strand
CTGCCCGGTTGAGCGTGATCACTTTGATCCGGATCTATCCTTGGGCGAGCTTATATTCCAGGAAATGCGGCGACATCTTAAGCCAATTGCTCAGGTAATGTAAGTCGACATGCGCTGGTTTTGACGTTAGTAATTAATGCTTATCCTTGTCTTGTAATAGAGCCTTTGACTTAAATTAGAATTAGTCATACTAAAATGAGAAAATAGTCTATGCATTATTTGCCAAGGAAGAGTCCGTGTTTTTTATAGAAATGTTTTGATTTATAGATCTCTGTTACCGAAAATACCACGCTTACCCGCGGTGAGTTACTTGAGAACTCTATGAGAGTGGCGAGCTATTTACGTAATCTGGGACTACGTCAAACGGATATAATCGGAATTATATGTCGGAACACTACACATGTGGCTTCAGTGGTTTATGCATGTTTGTTCAATGGCATAGCATTCCATTCAGTCCGAACGGAAGACGAACAGACTTTAATCGAAACTCTATTTGAGATGACCAAACCCAAGGTAATATTCTGTGATGGAGATGAGTTTGACAAGGTCAGAGCAGCCACGGAGAAACTAAATGCCAAATTGATCACCATGCGAAAACATCTAGAGGGTTGTATTACCATTGAGGATGTGTTGCAGACAGAAGTGGAAGAGAATTTCCGACCGTATCGCCTTGAACAGGGCAACAATCAAAATATGGCAATACTTTGCACCTCTGGGACTACATCGTCTCCCAAATCAGTTACTGTAAGCAATAGCCGGAAGATAATGAATGCCTTAGTGTAAGTATAGGAACTTATACTGTTTTGAGATAATAATTTGAAGAAATCTCCGCAGTATGGTCAATACAGATGATGTGATGTACATACATAATACTCTTGATTGGCTACCCATGGTTAGATTATTAATTACATCTGGAGTTTTCAGCACCAAGTACATCATAACGGACAATATTGATTTCGATCCCGTGCAGACTTTGCGCATCATCGAAGAGCATAAAATCACTTGGTTACAATGTGCACCTTCTTATCTGGCTCTCATGATTAACTCACCTGAATTTGAGCACACAAACTTCGATTCCTTGCGTTATCTATTCCTTGCTGGTGATCGTTGCCCCTTGGAGGTACAACAACGTATTAGGAAGCGTCTAAGGGGAAATTTTCTAAAATATGGCTATGCCATTACAGAGGCTGGCACTTGTTGCTGTATCAATTGGCATTTGGATGAAAAGCCGGGTTCAATAGGGCGCATAACATCTGGCTTAAGTCTAAAGATTATCAATGAGAAGAACGAATCCGTGGGACCCAATGTTACGGGTGAAATTTGCCTACGCAATGGAGATTATTGGGCAGGATACTATAATAATCTTATTGAATCTGATAAATTACGGGATAGAGATCTTTGGTTTCATACAGGTGACCTTGGCTATGTAGACGACGATGGTTTTGTATATTATGTGGAGCGTAAGAAAGAGATGCTCAGGTATCACTATATGGACTACTATCCCAAAGACCTCGAAGATATTATTCTCAAGATGCCCCAAGTGGCCAATGTGTGCGTCTTTGGCATCTGGAACTCAATACATGGAGATCTTGCGGCAGCAGCTGTTGTCCCGAAACGAGATACCCATTTGACACCCGAAGATGTTGTGCAGTATGTGGAACAAAATGTTGTCGAGAAGTTTATGCAATTGCATGGAGGTGTTGTCATAGTTGACAGTTTAAAGTGTAATGCGAATGGTAAAATAACTAGACGCCTTAACAAAGATCACTTTCTAAAGATTAAGCAAATAAAGGAGCAATAGAATGTATATTAAGGCTTAAATAAATGTTGATCTAACTGTTTAGCAACATTAACATGCGTTTTAAAATTCACTAGACAGCAAAAAAGGGCGTCCTCCCAGTTTGTTTATCTCTAACAGCTGTAAATGACATGCAGTGTTACTTAACATGCTGTGATACAAAGCCAAAATGTTAATTTACATACTTGCTGCAGGCTTCTGTTAGCCTGGTACCGAGAGTGGCAAAAAGTGTGTCTGAGCGAGCATTGTACCAGGCGCTCAGTACGCAGCAGGAATACAATATTTTTTATATGAAATCACTTTAAATTTCAAACCGTTTTGTGCCAATTAACAAATTAAGTTGGCTGCGCCTAAGGTATTCTTAAATGATCGTTGTACAACACTTTGTTTTCAAAGAAAGTATAGTGGTTGTACAACACTTGGTTTTTAAAGAATCAGCTGTTCTTTTTGGCCGTTACAATTTCAAATGTAATATTTTGCTTTATTGTAGACAAACAAATAACAAAATACAGAATAAATTTTGTGTAGTTTATTTTGTGTGTATACACATATTTATATATACATTTAACCATAATATGCATTTACATTTAGATTACGACTGAACTTGAAAACATTTTCAAACACTTTGCTTACAACTAATGCACATAAATTATCGCAAATGGCGGCAGCTAATGTTACACATCCAATTGTTTTATATATTGTTTTAGATTTTTTTTAACAAATAGTTTAATTAATTATCACATTGCCTAATAATCATATAAGCATAGTTATACATAGTTATGGATATCGACTTGAATATACAGTCACCGTGTGATTGGTGAACTGATTGGAGATGGCTTTGAGGTACTCCAAAATTTCCCTCACTTGCCCTTCTGCGCCTCCAGATAAGTGGCGGTAAAGGTGAGCAAGCGATGGCGTTGCTTCAGATTGCGAGCGCGCACATGCGCAGAGTTGAGCTCCTCGGTGTAGCTGCCGGGAAACCAGCCGACGGCACCATCACGTATGCGCTCGCCCTGATACCAACCTGTGTATAAGGAGGAGAGCATTAATTAAGATTGAGATTCTCGGGTATATTGATTATGAACAGGACATACCATCTGGAAGTTTGCGTGACACATTGACCACATCGCCCAGTTCAAGCTGCAGCACATCCGGCTCATCCGAAACGTAGCTATGCTTGGCTACCACTTGCGGGCAGTCCCATGACTCGTAAAGTTTTTCGCCGGGTGTTTCTGCTTCCGGTGGACGCATGGCCTCCAGCCAACGCTGCTGGTCCGAGACAGAAGGGCAGGAGAGTACCTGAAACCACAAACAATTTTAATATATACGTATTTCTACGGGATTCGCAAGAGTCTAACTTACAAGTTCTATGGTCTTGCGCTCGTAGTTCTCGAGCAGCGTCATTAGCATGAGATTTTTACTAGTTGGATCCTTGATGTCTTTGGTGGGCAGCTGTGGCAGAGTATCGCCCGCAGCAAGCGTGAGCATGCTCCTGGGGCAATAGTCGAACACCGTAAAATTTGATTCACCCTTGCGCTTGCAGAGCACGAGAAGATCGGAGAAGAGGAACGCATAAATGCTGGATTTGCTGAATCGCTTGCCAAATGTCAGCTTAGCGTCATCGCCACGCCACACAAGATGGGTAAGTTCACCGCGTTTGACCAGAAACCGCGGCTTGGCGCCCTGTTTGGGCACGCCCACTGGTGCTATGGCAAGCGCACGTATATGAGTGGGGAACTCTAGCTGACGGGAGATGCGCTCCAGCTCATAGGCCTGTTCCCAGCGATTGGCTGCCTCATTGCACTGGGCCACGATTTTCTGGACCAGCGCCAGTGTGAGCTTCCAGCTCTCATACTCCTCCGAATTGTGTGGTGACTCCTTGCTGAACACCGCATCGATGAGGAGCGGCAGGCGTGTGATACGCTGCATGGGCAGCATCAAGAATGAGTGCAGATTGAGTCCACAGCAGCTGGGATTCGACTCCAGCTTATCCAGCTGCTGTTGAAAAGTCAGACACGCCTTGGACTCCTTCAGGCGACGCAGCGTGCGATCCATGCGTCCCTGGTGCTCACAGAACGTGACATAAACATGGAAATGTCGCTCAGCTATTTCATAGATGCAGCGACTCAGACCCAACAACATTATATTGTTCTGCCAGCAGCACTCCAGCTCCGTCAGCAGACGCTCCGAGCACTCATGCACGGGCACAATGTAAGAGAAGAGCGCCTTGCGATCTCGTGTATTCAAGACGGCGCTGTCACAGAAGGCCGCATTGTTCATGAAGTGACGTCGCAGCAGATTCAGCGATTTCAGGTAACTCGCCTCCGATGTCATTATCTCAAACTTGGCCTCCTGCAGGCCACGTTCACGCGGCGTCAAGGTGGCTGCAAATTTAAATGTTGTATATCATTAATAAAGCTATTGATTATATTGAACGATGTGCTCCACTCACGCAATATACAGGAATGTATGACCTCGGGTATTTCGCTCCAGAGCGTGCGTGACGGCCCGTTCTTTGGCTCCACCAGCTGCAGTGCGCTGGGTCGTGCTTTGGCCTGCTGTGTGGGCTGCGTCTTGGCATGTCCAATTTCCTCGTAGCCATCCGTAGAGCTCTCGTGCGCCTCCAAATCCCGTGTAATGGACTACAAATATATTTACAGATTATTACCAAAATGTATCGTAAATTTTATAGACTTTACTATCAAGACACTTACCTCCAGTTTAGCAGCGCTATAGACCTGATACAGTGGCTCATTGGAAAATAGACTATGCGGTTGAAGCTCATCGCCCAGACCCGCCTCGTTGCCCGTGGAAACGCCAGAGCTGCCGCTAGAGCTGGCCACTGAAATGCCGCTTGTTTGGTAGAGCCCTGATTCGGCGTACCATGAGCTGCTGCCGCCGCCATTAGCGCTGGGTGTGGGCGTCGCCAGTTCACCGTGGGTCTGCAGTGTGGAATTAGATTGCTTGAACACGCCGCATTCGGCGTACCACGATGTGGGTGTGTGTGGCGTGGCTGTGGCATCCAGTGGTGTAGTCTGACCACTCAGCGACGGCGGTGGTGGCGGCGGTTCGTGTGGACGCACGCCAATGGTGGTGGCACGACGTCGCATGGCCTTCGCTTCCTTTTTGGCTTTCCGTGCGACCGTAGAGAATTTTTGCGATTCGGCGCTGGGTGTCTGAACGGGTATATCACCAGAAGAGGCCTTCTCCGAGAAACCAGAGTCCAGTTCCTGCTCCTGCTGCTGCTGCGCAGGTGGATCTTCAATGTAGAAAGTACTGCGCGTGGGAGTCAACGCCGGAAGCTGTTTGGTATCGAAGCTAGCGCCAACGAGACTCTTGCGCAGCCTGGAACGCAAACTCTTGCCATTCTTCTGTTTGGGCCGCAGCAGCGTCACCGCACAGAGCTGTTGCTGCTGCTCCTGCTCCGGCAACGGTAACTGACTCTGACTGGATACTAGATTCTTTTCTGAGCTGCTTAGCTGTGGATTCAACACCGTCTTCTTGCACTCCACATAAAACTGTGAGCTGCTGTTGATAAGCTGCTGTGGCTGTTGATGCTGCTGCTGCGGTGTATTCTCGTAAAGCTTTTGCTGACTGCTCTTGGGTGACTTCTTGTTCGATATGAAATCCTTGAATTTGCGCACCATGGCATACACTTGATTCTGTGGCGCTGGCGGCTCGGGCAGTCGATGATTGCGCATATCCACGCCGCTGTCATTGTGCTGCAAATAATTGAGATTATATAAATACATATAGAAAATGATTTTATATTTTCACTCACATGTTGCTGGCGCTGCTCCTGCTCTGCATGATCATCGCTGTCCGAGTCGAAGGTATCATAGTCATCCGAGTTGCTGAGGTGCTGATGCTGGCCGAGCGCATGCGCCGATGCCGAGTGCTGCTTGCTGCGTCGCTGTGAGACGCGCGGCAGATCCTGATTGCGCTTGTGATGATGCTGTTGCTGATGCTGATGCTGATGCTGACCCGGCAGCAATTGTGTCGAATGTCGTTTGTTGCCCAAAGGGGATAGTGTCTCGTAATAATGATCCGAGTCATCTGCCAAAGAGAGGCAGAAACAATTACTGAGTGTTAGAGTGATTAACATGACTTAATGGCTTTAATTGCTGTAACTAAAAGTTAAATTATTTTCGATCTATGGGCTGCATGACGAACCTACAAAACTGGCCACAATCATCGACTCTCTGCTGGGATTACATTGCTCTGCATGACTCACACGCAGCACGCTTATATGCGCTTGAGGATACAGCGTCCCCGACTGTCCCGACTGCTGCTGCTGCGGCCGTTGTGGCACGGCGCTAATTGCTGCCTCATTTTGATAAATGGGTTGTGTCTCTGGTTCGGATTTCGTTTCGATTGCAGCATTGAGGTAGACACTGCTTGATGGGCACGTGACACTCACTTCGCCTGCAGCGCGTGGCCTGCGCTTGCGTGGCAGTGTGACCAACTGCTGTTGCGTTTCAGTGTGACCGTTTGCTTGGCCATAACGTTGACTTTGGCTGCGATTACTAAGGCTGCTGCTGCGACTGCTGCTGCTGATGCTGTGCGTCGCCATCGCAGCATATTTTCGTATATATAGATTTATATAATATGACACTTGCAGCACTGCCTATAGGCCCCAATCGACTGTCACACTTCACTAATGGGGCTTTTAAAATAAAGTCATTGTTGTTGTTATTGCTTCACTTGTTGTTGTTTTCATTGTTGTTATTGTTGAACTCTTGCACTCAAACTTCGCTTTTAATTAAAGGCAATTAAGCTGCCATGGCAGCAAATGCATTTTTTTTTGTGACTGCTGCAGCCCAAGATCATCCAATGGAGTTTTGCTTTTAAGCTTATGAAAAAAAAAATGTATATTTAAAATTGAAATTTGCTTGAAAGGGGTCAGCTTCAATGCCTGTTTTAAGTAGCTGCATCCCTTAGGTCTCTGTTCAAAAGGAGCTAAGTTTTAGGTTTGTCAAATTGTATACCATATATAATATTTATAATATATATAATTTCATGGGCAACTTTAGTGCTTAAGCAAATCAATTCACAGAAGTAGCACTATAAGTATTATACTAGCAAAAATAATGAGCATACTTCTTATATAGCTAGGAAAAAAACCCCCACTTATGAGCTTAAGTGCGTCCAAGTTTCAAAGAATATCAAAAGTGAATTTAACACCTGATCTCGGCCTCTGTCTCCGTCTCTGCGGCTGCCTTAGACCCTCTTGCACCCTCTAATTCCCTCTGTCATGCTAAGGTCTACCAGTTTTCCAGCACAAAAACTTGTTTCCACCCAACTCAGCTATGACGTTCAACAACGAAATTAAAAGTTGCCCCAACTATTGTCTCCCTTCCTCTCTTTATTTCTCTCTCTCTTCCTCTCTCTCTCTATTTCTTTCTCTTTCTCTCTGTCTTGCTAATAACATTTGCTTATTCTCTTATAATGATTAAATAATATTATATGTAAAAATTGAAACGAGCAGCACACAAAATGTGCTAAGTGTTAAAAAATCAAAGCCTTTGTCTTAGTATGCCACCTAAAGCTCATACGAAAAAATTGAAAAAAAAAATTTATGATGTTGCAATGATTTATAGTAATAATTAGTTTTTTGTTTTATGCGTTGCCAAATCAATAAAACGACTCTCGCTGTGCCGAAACAATTGCTAAGCCAATTAAGTACAAAAGCGCAAATCCAAAACTCAAAACTAAATCTAAGTGTCACAATACTTTCATGATATTTTTTAATCTTTTTTTTTTTGAAGTTTTTTTGGTCGGATAAACTATATAGATCGTATATGTGCGATTTGGCTTAGCATTGTGGGGCAAAGTAGCGCAAATTATAATGAAATGCACGCTTCAATGCATAGACAATAATAATACTACAAAAGGCACAGCAGGTACTATTCGCACTCAAAAAGCAGAATGCTGCAGTAGTAGGCGCTCCAGAGCATAAATCTACGCTGTAGAAAATTATATGTATGATACTATATTACTCCTATAATATCTATTTATTTTATTTTTATTATTATTAAGCTAAAGAGTACGCTGGACAATAATTATATAGTTTGTCAAGTAATTCTTTACAAAATGTAAAAATTTAAAGAAATTCGTGTTTTTGGTTGGAAATAACTCTACAAAAAGCTTTAAATTTTAATTATTTCTTTGATATATTATAAAAATAAGTGCTATCTTTTAAATTATGCCTCTTATATATATAGGATACCATTCCGTAAAAATATGCATTAATTCGATTAAATCTATTTAGTTGAAGATTAGGCTGAACAAATATCTAAACGATATTCTTTTAAAGATAGGGTTCTTCTGTCTTACTCTCTAGTCAAACTACCCTACGGGCTGTAGATAGTTTAGGGCATTAAAAATCAAAGGTTTAAAAAAGCAGAGCGGAGCTACACGGTGTTAGACAAGCGCTAAATTACGCATACGCAGCGAAGCGAACCGGTACACGTTCAGTCTAGATAATAAAGCACTGATTTTGCGCATATATGGCAAAATATATATATACTATACACACTTTATATATATATATACATGTATAGTGTATATATAGATTAATCGTATGTGTGGCCATATAATGTGCACAATGAAACCAGATACTTTTGTGGCTTGTTGCCTTGTTGTTTGTTGCTTGTTGACCAAAGCGACACTTGTTGCGCGTGGGCAGCTACAGTCGGGTCTTGTTTTTTTGTTCGTTTTCTTCGTTGTTGTTTCTGTTTTTCTTGTTGTCGGCTTTAAGAATCTGAGCCCGACTTAATACATTAGTAATAAGCCGAATTTCTGTGGAAATTTCGTTTATTAATAACTCTTGCAGAACGCTAGGGATTTCGCATACACAGACCGCAAGAATTGTGTAAAAAATAAAGCGTTGGATTCAAGATGTAAATTTTGAATGTTTTTAGGCAGAACATACTTTAGGCGTATAATAATTTCATATTATGAATGAACTTTAACTACAGAATAAGCAAAAATTGTTGAGAAAATTGAGGCAAAGAATTCTATATATTAAAGTAACATTACTTTAACTACAGAATGCTCAAAAATTTTACGAAAAATTTAGGCAAAGGAATCTATGAAATTTTACATTTTTGATTAATTTATTTAAATTTCTAGTAGAGAGAGCAAAAATTGTGTGTAAAACGAGCCGAAGAATTTAAGTATATTTTAAAAGAGCATTCATTATATTATATATAGTAATATATATGAACTTTTACTGCTATTTTATTAGTGTACAATTGCCTTTTCCTCTATATCTTTAGCAAATGTAAATCACATTCTCTTTCCATATTCATTTATGCCTTTGCTTTCACATACAATTGCATGTTGTAAATCAAAAGTGAGTACTATTTGCGCTCAGTGTATTTGCCCACATGCGGAAATGCTTGTCGGTTTTTTTTTATTCAATATCGGACTCTTTGTGTTTGGGCCTTTCAAGCCAATTATAAAGTATTTTGCGTCTCTCCTGAGACTCTTTTCCACGCACTGTGTTTACACGCATAAACAAAAGCAAACGAAGAAACGAACAAATGAACAATAACAAAGTTTTTCGCTTGCTGCAGAGTGTATACAGGGTATATAGTCTAGAGTCTAGACACATTATATACGCACAAACATATATAGAAATGTATATAGTAAATGCAATGGAAATTGACGCTTTGTTTATAATTACAAGAATCGCAGCCTTGACAGAGTGCATGCTTAATGCTCTATCTCTTTCTTTGTCTCTGTTTCTGTCTCTATCTCTATCTCTGTTTCTGTCTCTATCTCAGTTACACTTAAATGCGTTTTATATAAACAATTTTAATTGTTTTTTCCATTTCCATTTCCATTTTGTTCGATTTTTTGATACGTAAGTTGCTGCTGCAGCATTGCATTGATTGATTGCATTGATTGAATGACTGATTGATTGACAGATTGAGGCATTGACGCATTAAGGCTAAACTGATTAAGTGCCAAACGGTGTCATTGTCTGCTGGAACCAATTGCTTGGAACGCATTGGAAAACATGCTTATGGAAGCATCTTCAATGTTAGTCATGAGCTTTTCGATTACAACTGTGATTAATCGATTTCAACAACTCAAATTCAAATGAAAGACATAAATTTTACATTTTGGGCGTTAACTTTTCCGCAATTGCGTGCCTTGACTCTGTTGTATACAGTTTTCACGACACTTTCGCTTTTTTTTTGTTTTAGTTTTTAGCTTTTCCTTAATTTCAAAGATTATGCATCGCGTGCCCAAAAAATAAAAAAAACAGCAAAAACAACAACAGGGTGAAAGAAAAGCGAACGTGCCCTGGGTAAAAGTTGAGCTGAGAATTTAGACAGCGAACTAAAGCCCAAATTACACGCATATTTAACATTTTATGTTAACAATTAACAGCTGTAAGAGTGTAGCTGCATTTTGAAGTCAATTAGCAGCAGCGCTGTTAGCGTCGCTGCCAGCGTTCAGTGAACTTTTGCGGGCCGCCATTTTGCAAACTTTTATGGGCTACTCTTTGGGATGCACAACAACAACAACAACAACAATAACAGCAGCAACAACATAGTCTGTTAAACTAACTAACTATAATAGACTAACTACAACTTATTGCACATGATTACATTTTGATTTTGTAATTTCGCATTTCGAATTTCGAATTGAGGCTCTTGTCTAGTCACCATTTAATGTTTGTTGTTTGTTATTTACTTATAAACTATTTTTCTTTTTCTTTTACTTCATACTGAGCATGACTTTTGCAGCTTTGCCAGTTCCTTAAGCTCTTGTCGTGTTTGTTTTATTTGGTTTTTGTTGCTGCTCTCTATATATATATATATATTTATAACTTCTTCAAGGTTGTGCGCTTTTAAAGCTATATAGCATTATTTCTAGACTGGTTTTTTTTGCTTAACAATTTCGTCATCGGTCACAGGCAGCAACAAAAAGCCAACAATAACAGCTACAACAACATAAATAACAACAGCTACAACAACATATATAACAACAGCTACAACAACATAAACAACAACAGCAATGTTAACTTTAACGGTGCTACATAAAGCTTTTGCTCTCGCTCTAGCTCTCCCTCTCGCTCTTTGGCGGGCGTAGGGCTATGTGTGAGCGAGGCGCTGCAATGCGGCTTCCAGTTTCAATTTCAATTTCAATTTCAGTTCGTGATGTCTCGCTGCCTTTACATAAAAGTACATCACAACAACAATAACAACAACATTTACAACAATAACAATTACAACAACTACAACATTACAACAACAACAAATGCACTGCAATAAATTGAAAACTAGCTGCGCTCTGCTCAAAACGCAATCACAAATGACGTCCACAGCAACGTTGACGTCTACGTCGACGTCGACGCTGACGCTAACGTCAAACTTCTCTTGGGGTCGTTTGTCAATTTTGCATGAACTGCATGCATATATTTTTTTTTCTTGCCGCTTTTCTTTTGCGCTTCTTTTTTCACTTTTCACACTGATGCTCGCGCACGTAGCAATAAGTGCAAGGCTTATAGCGCGCGCACACAATAATTACAAAATAAATTATATATTTTTTGTTGTTTCTGCTTTTGGTGTTGTTGCTGTAGTAATAAATATAAATTTTCACATTTTATAACAAACGAAAATTCGAGTCGTTGGGCGAGTTTTACGACGAGCGTCCGATAGACGAACCGTACGTTAGCACAGACGCGCAGAGACTGTGCAGCTTTACATCCACAGAGAGCAGAAGCGAGAGCAAGAGAGAGAGAGAGAGGGATTGAGAGAGCGACAACAACAAAACTGAGAGAGCGACGGTAGAGCAGCCATTGCCAGCGATGTTGTTGCTTTTGTTGTTGTTGTATGGCAGCCATGGAAATAAAATTGCAAAGCAACAACAACAAAAACTACAACAACAACAACAACAA
>JBANCZ010003774.1:0-11717 GCA_037040025.1 Sphaerogastrella javana | reverse complement strand
GGGAGAGAAAAAAAGAACAGAGAGAGTGAGAGAGAAAACAACACAGAGGTTGTGTATATGCTTTAGTTTGTGTGGGGGTGTGTGTGAGAGAGAGAGAGAGAGAGAGAGAGAGCAACATGTGCTGGTGTGCACGTGTCTATTGGACTGTCTTGCAGAATCTCTTTGCCAGATTCTACAACAACTTGACTGAGCAGAATTGCTTTGGCTACCAGCAGCGTAGCTGCTTGAGCTTGGGCTGCTGCTGCTGCTGCTGCGCCGGCTATAGGCGCCATGGAGCTGGCGCTGACGTCGACGCCGACAGCGAGAGCGAGAGCGAGACGGAGACCGAGAAACGGGTTTCAGAATCGAACGCAAATGATCATCAGCAACGCGATTATGTCATTGTGGGTGAGTTAACACTAGGCTACAAATTGAATGATTGTAGAATCGTTTGCATATACCAGACAGAGACTGAGTTTAAAATATACTCTATATGAAGTGTAAATTTAAAGATTAACTTTTATATTCTAGACAGAGACAGAAAACTATACTATGTTGTCTCTATATACTAAAAACGGTCAGTTATATATTTCATTAAAAAAATGATTATATATAGATCAAACCGAGAGTATATATATCATTATATTACATCATTATATACAACCGCATCTAGAGAGGTACTTAGAATATTATACTATATAAATAGAATTTAATTTACGAATCTATAAATTAATGTAAATTATCAACAGAACTTAGAACATAGCTTAAAAATTAATCAAAATATTTACACTCGTTTATGTATTCAGATTCAAAATTAATGTAAGATTCTCTTTCCTTGCAGAAGAGGGCACCTATGCAGAGATCGAGTACCGCTGCATCGAAACGGAGTCATATTACTTCACCGTGGATCGGGCCATGGCGGAGCACATGCTCTTGGGCAGGGAGGATGGCGCCTGTTTGGTGCGTCCGTTCAAGGCGACGGATGTGTGCATCAAGTACATAGTAAGCATCTATGCGGGCGGAGAGTACTACCATCTGTTCGTGCGACAGATCGATGGTAGGCAACGGTACGGCATTGGGCAGCAGAAGCCACACGAGCGACACTTTGACTCACCCTGCGACATCATTGAATACTACGCAGAGCACGATCTGCTCTGCACCAACAAGCAGAGGAGTCAGAGCATACTATTGAAACCCATTAGCTGTGCCTAGGGGAAAAGCGAGAGGCAGGGTGAGAGGCAGAGACATTGCGTTAAAGGTTATCGTTTATTGGGTTATACATTTAAGATAAATTATGTACAAATTATTTAACTTATTTTATTATTATAATTAAGTGTTTGGACGTATTTGTCGGACGAGGAGCCCTCAGGTGGCCACCACGGCCTTGAAGGCGCACTGATTGTTCTGCATCAAAGCGGGCCAGAGAAAGGCCTTGATCAGATCGGAGCGACGATCCGATTGCGGATGACGTTCATGTTTCTCCGGGCGCAGAAAGCCTGAAAGGGCATGATAAACAAATCATTATATTATGTTATAAAACCTTAAGTTAATCTATTCGTATATATAGATATTAAGTTCTCAAGATTTCATTTATAATTAATCGCTTTGAATATTATCTCATTATAATATTTATATCTTCACTTTCTATGGTCATTTCTTTTCTCTCATTAAATAAATAATTTAATGGAATGTTCTTCAATTTTCTCTTTGTTCGCTTACCCAAATTGAAATCCGTATCCAAGTAATAAGGCGCCTTCTGGTTTATCATGCGCCAGGCGAGTCGCACACAGGCGCTGACGTAGTGCGTCAGCGGGGGACAGGATTCCAGGCAGGGGTACTCGTGCAGCGTGGAGAGAACCTGATTGAAA
Source organism: Sphaerogastrella javana (assembly GCA_037040025.1). Lineage (NCBI taxonomy): Eukaryota > Metazoa > Arthropoda > Insecta > Diptera > Drosophilidae > Sphaerogastrella > Sphaerogastrella javana. The sequence continues at coordinate 9,870 of JBANCZ010003774.1, read as the reverse complement.
ACGGATCTCTCGATCTCACCCAGCGGGAAGCTGTCTATGGTCTCGTGCAGATGATGGCGAACAGATCGATCCAGAGCGAGGGTCGTTTCGCTGCTGCTGTCCAGTGCGCAGTTGAGTGCACGGCGCACCTCCAGCACCTTGCGCTCCCGCATGCCGTGGCACAGGCGAAAAGAAAGCTGTGGAATGGAAGGTAGCAAACAAAGCCAAAGCAGAAGATGAGAAAGACTGTGGACTGACGACTAAAGAAAGATGAAAATGTGTCTATGAAATATGCCAATCATTATCAATGGTTCAATAACTGCCCACGGGCCTCAATCACAAAATATTTCAAAGAAGAAAAAAAATAGAGACTCAAACCAAACCCAAACTCAAGCTCAAAACTTTAAACTGAAAACCAGCTGATCCGGCCAATTGCTCTGACCGGTGTCATTCATCTTTCCACTTGTCTCACTTTTTCTAGCTGTCGCTCGCTAAGATCGAAAGTTATTTATCTATCAGTGCCGAAGCATAGATTGAGATCGCCAACGTAATTTCTCAGCACCCCGAGGGCCTCTCCACTTTCTTCTATAACATTTAATCAGCCCCACAATCGGGCGACTAGCGTTGCAAATTGATATTTTGCAATATAAATTATACCAGCTGACACAAGTTCATATCATTATTATTAAACATAAATATAGACTCGAAACTTCACAGTTTTCTGTTTTGCTACAGATTAATTTTCAAGTGGCTTATTTTTTTTTTGTATAATTTTATACAAACATGGCACATTTTTTTTAATATGAATATTCGCATATGCCTAAAGGGGGCCTCAATTTATGATTGCTGTCATATCATTATTACTTAGTATATTATAATAATAAATTTTAGCTCTATTTGTAAAGCTTTTAGCTTAAGCAAAAGCTTCGCTTTGTTGTTTGCAAATTTATGTATAATAGGAACATCTATTTCTATTTTAATCACATAAACAGACTAAGTTTGTTTACTATTTATCATGGTACCTTGTATGGGCCTAAGTAGGTCAATCAACCCAAAGGTTAAAGTCAATGCAAAATTTAGAACAAATATAGAAGCAGGCTAAATAGAGTCAAGAGTTTTTTGAATTTTTATTCAATTATGTTTAAAAGTTGTATAGATCCATATATGTACTTTTCTCTATTAAATATTGAAAGAAGTTTAAGCAACCAAACTGAGTTCGTATTGCTATTAAACTTATAATATAATAGAATTTGGGAAATATATTTTTTCCAGCTTGTATACTTTATTATATCTCTATTTTAAAATATTTTGTCTGTATATTTAGTATTTACTATTCCATATACATAACTTTAATTGTGTTTATTTCTATGGTATATTACTTTGTACAGCATTCATACTCACCACAATCATGGAGAAGAGTATCTTCCCCTTGAGACTGTGCGCATGCTTCAGCTGTGGCAAACTGTCTAACGCCTCCAGGGCGTCCGCTCTATTCTCGATGTAAAGAGTTCGATAGTGTGACACCATTTCGCTGTGTGAGATACAAAACCAATCAGTGAGTGTGTGTGGGTGAGAGCATTAGATGAAGCATGTCAAGTGGCAGAATCAATTCAAAGAGAAATCCAAAAAACTTGAATCTGGCTCACACACCGATCAGCTATCTATAGAGGTCGTTGTTTACCTGCCATCCTCACTGGTCGAATCATCCGAGTGGTAACCATCGCTGCAGCTGCTGTTGCTGCCTGTGGCGCCACCACCTGCTTTGGTGGCTGCCACGGGACTGGGTGGCATGCTTTCTGGTCCCATCATGTGCAGTACGACCTCGCAGCCGCGCGAGAAATTCATCAGCAAGCCGGCAGCTGGACGCTTCTCGATGTGGGCTTGGGCATCTAGGCGCTTTACCTGCCCTACACATGACAGCACATCCTTGTCGTTCTCCACGCGCGTACTGAGGTTCTCCACGAGGGTTTGCAGCTGTTTCAGCGCCGGCTTATCCAACATGGTCAGAAGTGTTTTGTTGTCGATTAGGCGTTGCTGTATATCACCGTAATTGATGGCCAGAAGACGCTGATGGGAGGAGTGTGCCGGATCCTGATTGACCGTCACCATGCTCAGTTCCTCCAGCTTATGTATGGCCATTTTGTATGTGTCCACGTGCCTTTGCAGCTCCGACTTCAGTGCAACATGCAGTGATATCAGCTGACCCGAAACATCCGTCGTCAAACCATGGACGCCCAAGCCCTGCACGGCATTGTCAAAGCTGCGTCTCCGCTCCCGCAGCACCTGCCTCAACCCGGGCTCATACTGGGCCAGTGCGTGCATCAGCTTGGAGCAGCGCTGCCTCAGACCGCTCTCGTGTGGATTGGCAAATAGGCGCACCAACTGCCAGACGACCGTCTCGCTGGGTACCTCCGGCTTGGGCGTGCTGTTCAAGGTGGTCAATCTGTGGACAGAATTTAGGAGAAGTTTAGTTAATGTAAAACCAATGATGGATGTGACTCACCTGTTATAGAACGACTCCGGCAGATAGGCACTGTGTGGCAAATTTTCGAGCAGCAAATCAATGGGCAACTCTGCGATGACCGAGTGCAGCACCGAGGGACCCAGGCGACCCACCACACCCGCCGCCTCACGATACTGCCGACCCTCCGAGAGCAGCATAAGGCGACGCAACACCTGGCGTGGGCTGGTCAAAAACTCGCGACCATCACGCGAGGGTCCGCGAATGCGTTCCCTGCTGTCCGCCATGGACAGACACAGCGATTGCCACTGGAATGGAGTGAGAGTTGACTGTAGCTGTGACAGTGACTGAGACTGTGATGATGACGGGGTCGGCGATGCTGGCAGTGACAGTGACTGCGACTGGGACTGCAACTGTGACTGGTAGATGGCGTCCTGGTGATTCTTGAGCAGCAACTGTTTCCTGTCGACGAGTCCGAGTGTATTAGAGCCTTTTGGCTTTTTCAGAGAGCTGATTTTATGTTATATATGATTTAAGGCGAATTAATGTTACTTTATACAAATGTCGAAATGCAGAGATGCATGGATGCAATGATGCAAAGACGAAGAATGTGAAACTGCGACTGCTTACAGCAATTTGGGCTCCATCGTCCACGGGTTGCGTGGGCGCGACAAATACTGCGGGTTTTATGTTTTATCTATGCGTAAGTTTGCGCTAAAAAAAAAAAGAGAAACAATTGCAAACAATTGTTAATAAATATTGCGATAAAAGAATTCACTTTATAAAGAAAAAAAGAGAGAAGACAATTGACAATTGGCACTTTCTCTGGGCGTGCCACATAACTTATCATAACTTAAGCGCTCTACGACGCTTAATCCCAGGCCAACAAACAAAATACTCGCACATTCGCAAACGAATAGTTCAGGAAGTATTCATTCATACTCACAGCACCTCACCTACTCATATATGTAGAGTATGAATGTTATATGTTGTGGGAGTTTTTTTCGCTTTAAGCAATGACAACTAGGAAAACATTAAGCCTTCAAGATAGACACAACAAATAACAAACATTAAAAAGACTTAAATAAGTACCTTTCCTGGTGGAAAGGAAAATGGAAATTTTCTCACATTAGTCAAATATTTAATATCAAAATTATAGATACAATTTAAAGCAGAAATATTTGTCACATCAACATTTTAATTAATTAAGTTAAATAAAACTTTTACAAAGGAGTATTTAGTTATTTTACGCTTTAATAATCATTTATATAGACAAATTTTTAAAGTGATTTTTAAATTTAATTTTGCTATGCATTTTTACTTCATTAATTTAAAAATCTCCGTAATATTTCACCTGATTAGCTGCTATAAAAATACACCAAAATCTTAATATTAGTCATATATTTATATGTCAAATATATATATTGTCAAAATTTTTTAAATAATTTTTTATTGTAAATATTTGTCGTATAATTTAATAGACAATTTTAAATGATTAAAATGTATTTGCATTTTTAAAAAAAAATTATATTTTTGCATTTTAATATATAATGTACACATAAATTTTAAAAGTGATTTTAAATTCAATTTTGTTACGCATTTTCCAACTTTGAAATCTCTTTAATTATGTACACAAATGTTTCGATATGTTGTTAAAAAGGCTTTTCCAAGACTTTTCCACCAGTTTGGCTGCTATAGTAAATGCAATGAGCATAGTTTTACATTGAATTCGAGCGCCAATGCGCTGAAGCTGAACTGAAAAAAAACAAACTAAAAGCATTTCGGGGTAAGAGGGTATATTTCCCCGGTTGCTTGTGCAGGCAGGCGAACAAGAAATATGTTTTTGAGTTACCAAGAATTAAACATTTTATGTTTGTTGTTAACCAACAATTGTTGCTGCTGTTGTTGTTGGAGACAACAACATGCATATGAAAGATCAGCCAACCGCAGCAACAGCAACAGCAACAGCAGCAACAGCAGCAGCAGCATAAGAGCCGAAGCACCGCTGCCTTTTGGGTTTTGGTTTGCTTTTGCGTTGGCTGTAAAGTGGTTGGAATTGACCCACCCAAAAGAGTTCAAACTTTGTGCATTACTTGTGCCGTTCGGTGCTCTCTGACTGTTCGTCTGTCCGTCTGTCTGTCTGTTTCGACCGGCTTAATGGGCAGGTAGACGCCTTAATTGGAGGGGTTTCCCCTCGACTCAGCATAAACCCAAGGGGCCACTTGTTTTTCTGTTTCTATTTGCTTTGGTTTCGTTCTAAATGCGCTTTGGCAATAGCCGCATTTTCCGTTATTTTAGTATTTTAGTCATAATATTCTGGGTGTGTTTTACCATAGGCCGTGTGAGAACAGCATTTTATGGGCTAGTTAAGATTTCATCTCAAGATATAAATAATAAAATTATTTTAAAGCGTCAATTCAAATTAATTTCAACGCAGCTGCGGAGAGACACAATGTGGGAACTAAATAAATTAAATCACGGCTCTAAATCTATTTGCGATCGAGCGGTAACATTACGATAATTGCCAACCATATTATGTCTCGAACGTGATATATCATAATTACAATAACATAAAATTTACATAAAATAACGGAGATTTTTAGAATTTATGCAAATATTTTAATTGTTTTGTTTCTATACTTCGTGATTTAAATTGTATAATAAATGGGAAATCAATTCATAAAGATATATTAGTTAATACATAAAAGCAAAACTACTAATCAAATTTAAATACTATCTATAATATTAACTTACACTTATGAGAAAACTATTGTTGATCACAATAAATTGTTCGATCTCACATAGATAACAATTAAGCGGAAATCAATAGGAAATATATATGATCTATCCATGCAACGTGTTGCAAAGTCTGTGGACAGGATTTGCACGTTTGAACGTGCAACCTGTGTTTGCTCTTTCACCACAATTCGCAGTGTACTGTGGTGAGTGGTGTGGACAAACCCAAACATGTCACTGGACAAATCCACAAGATACCCGTACGTGTATTTATGCTGTGTGGGATTTTGCTGAGCTCATGCATGAGATGCAGATGACTTGGCAGGCAGGCAAAGTAAACAGATTTTCAGTTATACACGCACAACAAAAATAACACATACACACACACACACACAGACACACACACACAGGTTATTAGAAAGAAAGGGCGCTGTGATTACAATACAATTATGGGCAAGCTGGGGCGACAAATTGAAAGATGCGGGAAAGGCCCCATAAGATGACACCTGAGATCAGTTCGCGCTTGGCTGAGTACCACTAGCTATAGCTATAGCTTTGGTTATAGCTGTAGCTATAGCTGTATAGAGTTGTGTTGGCTCTAACTGAGGTCTGGGCCAAGTTATATAAGCTTGGTTTAGCCGCTTGCAGTGACAGTGCCAAAGCTGAGAACGGAAGCCAAAGTTGTGAGCAGAATTCTGCGGTCTCTGTGTTTATGTTGTTGTAAGTGTTGCTATTACTATTGTTGATGCTATTGTTGTTGTTGTTGTTGTTGTTGTTGCTTTTAGTTATACTTGAAGTCTTAGTTGACGACGGTTTAATGAACCCGTTCTCCCGCTTGCCATACGGAGCTTGGCAGGGGGAAATGTGAAATGATTTGTTGTTCAAGCAAAAGACAAACATAACTTTATTTTTTACGAGTATTATTACAACAATTTGTTGCTGTTGTTGCTATTGTTGCTATTGTTGTTGGTGTTCTTGTTGCTGTTCCTGTTCTATGTGTTAGTTTCGCAGGCCAACAAACTTCTAATTGCCACAGACCAAGCATCAGCGAGTTGCATGCAATCGAGCGACTTTTTTTCTACCATGCTGCCTCCTTCTCCCATTTCAAATGATCATCATCGTAACGAGCTGGAGCCAAAGATCTGTGGCTCTTGATGCTTGATGCTGCTGGCGTGCGGTTGCCATTAAAAATTTTATTATGATTTTAGAATCTACTGCTATAGCTGCCTATAGCCAGCTGCAATTAGCGGCAAGAGTGCCAAAAAAAAATCCTCACAAAAAAACTGGGAATTTGATCTCATAAAAGAAAATCAACATACAGCGAAATCTCTTGAACTTAATACGAATTTCTTAGTCTAACTAGTAGTGTTTTTTTTTTTTTAGAAAATTAGATCCAAATGTGAGAGATGCTAGAAGCAGAATTTTAATGAGGATTAACTGAAGTAAGCCAAATATTTCTATGATTATTTTGTATACACTGAAGAGCTGTGTTTGTATTGTAATTATTCCCCTAATTTCATAATTTTCTTTATTTGTTGTTATGCTTTTAAAAACTATTGAACTTCGGCAGTCACCTGTTGCAATTAGTCAAATCAGTAACATATAGAATCTAAAACAAAGGCGCGTATAGAAAAGGGGCTGTACCGCTAAGTCGTTAATCACAGCGCCCCCAAAAATCAAGTTAAACCACACACAAACACACAGATTTAAGACAACTTGACCCCAAATAGAAAAAATTGGAATCGCCAGACAATGCGAAACGCCACGCAAATTTATTGTTGTAAATTGTAAGAAGCGCAAACAAGAAATTTTATCATAGCAAAAGCAAAAGCACAAACAAATTTTCAACTTAACAACGCCACGCTCTAAATTTTTGACCACAATACACAAAGATGGGGTTAACTGTAGCTGCTAGAGATCAAAGACTATATAATTTCTATGTGAATGTGCCCATTCCGATGCAATATAAGGCGTATTAAATTTGTGTTAGTCCATTGATTGATTCCAACGTTAGACAAAGCAACTGTAGCTGTTGTTACAGCTCGAGGTGTTGCTACTAACAGGAACTAACAAACGAACAGAAAGACAGACAGACAGACGAACAGACAGACAGATATATAGACATACAAATATGTGAAAGAGAGACAGATCTACAGATAGGCAGGTATGATGCCTCTAAGCAACGTTCTACCTATTTACAAGCCAGACTGGGTTACAGCTCATTAACATTTTAGGCAGTTGGCGTGTTGCTCTTAGCCATCTGATTCATATTAAGTTCTTATACCCATTGAAATAATATACGTAGGGTGTGACCACTGTAAGATACATGGATGTAAACGATGTATTAAAGATATTTCTTTGTATACATTGAGTTGTTTTATATTTGTAACGAGATTAGATTATAAAATTTATGCAATAATCATCGAATGATCGGGAGAAGCCCTGTTGGTATTAAATAAATACAGTGCTCTAGACTTTGTATTGATACTTTTGGGTATTTATGTTTCTTTGTGTGTGTTTATTAATAACAAAATCACGAAGAAATATGTAAAACATATAACATAGTGAATAATTGTGTAACTACGTTTCCCGTATATAAATGCTGCTCATTCTGTTTAGGCTTCTTCAACTAAAAAGTTAACATTGTGAATTATGTAGGGCACATTTCATCCTTGCTCTTCATGTACTTGATCAGGTCAATAACGCGGTTGGCATAACCAAACTCGTTGTCGTACCAGGAAATCAGTTTGACGAACTTGTCGTTTAGAGAGATGCCGGCCTTGGCATCGAACACCGACGAGTGAGTGTCGCCAAGGAAGTCGGTAGAAACGATCTCTTCGTCGGTATAGCCGAGAATGCCCTTCAGTGGACCGTTGGCAGCCTCCTGGACCGTAGACTTAATTTCATCATAGGTGGCAGGGTTGCCCAGGCGTACGGTCAAATCAACAACAGACACGTTGGGGGTTGGCACACGGAAAGCCATGCCGGTCAATTTGCCGTTAAGGGCAGGAATAACTTTGCCTACAGCCTTGGCAGCACCAGTGGATGCTGGAATGATATTTTGGGCAGCGCCACGACCATCACGCCACAATTTGCCTGAGGGACTATCGACGGTCTTCTGGGTGGCCGTAACGGCGTGCACAGTGGTCATCAGACCCTCAACAATCTCATAATTGTCATGGATAACCTTAGCCAATGGAGCCAAGCAGTTGGTGGTGCACGAGGCGTTCGACACAACCTTCATATCGGGGCTGTATGCATCCAAGTTGACACCGCACACAAACATGGGTGCATCAGCAGATGGAGCCGAAATGACAACCTTTTTGGCACCACCCTTCAAGTGGGCGGAGGCCTTCTCAGTTGTGGTGAACACACCGGTCGATTCAACAACATACTCGGCGCCAGCACATGCCCAGTTGATGTTTGCGGGGTCGCGCTCATTGGAAACGGAAATATTCTGACCATTGCGGACCAGGAAACCATTCTCGGCGGCAACGGTGCCCTTAAAGCGGCCGTGAGTGGAATCGAACTTGACCAGGTAGACCATGTAGTCGACATCGATAAAGGGATCGTTAATAGCAACAACGGTAGCACCTTTGTCGATGGCGGCACGAAGCACCAGGCGACCAATACGTCCAAATCCGTTAATACCAATTTTCGGCATTATTTGTAGCTATTTTTTATAACTCTTTCACCCGCAAGAAATCAACAGTCCTCTAACAGTAAGGAATATGGCTTCTTATTCCAAAGGTTACAATTTAAAAGAAACTTATTGTAATGCAAATTTAAAGTTTAAAGTTTTACATATATCAATAAAAAATCTAGAAATATTGAAGCTCCTTTGATTATAAAACATACAACAAACAATTTTCTATACAGGGTACTTCCAAGTTCATAACTCTCCACTCTAACCCCTTTGCAGTTATGTTTTGGGATTTAGTTTTTTTGTTTTTGGGTGTCTTTTGCTCAAAGGTAGCTCTGGTGGCAATTATTATGAAAATAAGACAAAGACCGCTACAATTTTATACAAAGGTTTTTACAACGGCCGAAAGTGGGTTAATTTCATTCAATTAGAATAGACGCATAGACAGATGCGCCAACAGATCTTTCTTTATAACTCTATATAAAAAATATACTTGTATACATATATACTATATTATTTTTTTTTTGTGGTGTCTTCTCTCTTCTTTGGTTTTTTAATGATCAGCTCAAGTTGCGCGCTGCTAATTGGGCGCGCCCTAGGAGTTAATCGAGTTGTCTCATGGGAAAGAGTCTTGTCTTTCTCAGCTTCTTATGCTCTTTCTCCCTCTCTATCTCCCTCCCTCTCTCTCTAGTTTTTGTTTGCATAAATTAACACAGTCCAAAAAAAAAGTGAAATTTATGTTGTTTGGAATTTGGAATATTTAAGAGCACTTACACTGCAATTGTATTGTTTTGGTATTGGGCTAATCCAATGTTGGCAACGTTTTTCACAGTTTTCACAGTTTTTCTCCTACGGTCGGAATTTTCACCTGGCACACAGGTGATTACAGGGTTCAGGGTTAGGGTCAACCGCAAATCAAAGCATTTACAGCAATTTACTAGCAGTAACATCAGTAAGAGCAACAGCAACAAACATTTTTGCACTTCATTTACTTTTCAAACATTTGTGGAAAATATTCTTCTCCTTCTTCTTCTTCTTCTTCTTCTTCTTC
>JBANCZ010003773.1:0-11719 GCA_037040025.1 Sphaerogastrella javana | reverse complement strand
AATTCAGTATCAACCAAATACTCAACGAGTAACTTACAATTACTCAGCTCGATCGTGCAAGTGAAATATCTTGTACAGATGTTAATTGATACACATAGACATATACTGTTTATCAAATAATTCTTGTCATCTCTTGACTTTGAGCAAGTGCAATAATAAATTTTGGCGTAGTTGTACAACCATCCAAATCTGCATAACACTGCCTATGTTATGACCTATGGGTCATAACCAGGCATTTTAGTTTACCGGTCTTATGCGCAAGAAGGAGACAGTACATCTTATTAAATACATCTTATTTAAATATTGATGAATGTATTTTTATTTAATTAGTTCTCACATGTAGTCTTGTGACCCTGGCAGATCGATGATGCTGAGTTGGTGCGTAACTAAGTGCTCCTTTTTCTATAAAGGAAAAGATCTTCCTAGTTTAGCGTCGACACTATCGATAGCATAGAGTGTTGACAATATCGATAGTTTTGCAGCTCTTTTACCAGTACTCAAATAAATAAGCACATTAGACCCTGCGCGTCTCACAGGAACTTTCCATATTTGACCGCCAGATAAATAGATTCTCAATAGATATTAACACCTGTAAGGTAGACCCAACCCGCAATCCTAGGAAAACCCACTAAAATCAAGACCAGGTTACCCAGGCTACCAGAAGTGTTAGAGGGACCAGTTGAATGCTTAAACAAAAGCATTATTCTCCCTACGATGGCAGATGATCCATAGTGGAACACCAACCGCGCGAAAACAACGGGAAACTGGGACAACTATCAGAAAAGTCTTACAGACTACAACAAAGAGTTCCGTCGAGCAATGAGACGAAACTATAGGAACTTCTGTGAGTCGATTGCCAGACTGCACAATGCTATGGCAAAGTCCTCACCAGTAGGAAACATAACGCTGAAAAAGTGCGATGGCACCTACACAATTAGTGCAGAAGAGTAACTAAGACTCCCATTTGATACTCACTTTCCGGAGAACACCCCAACAAGCAGTGATGAAAGCATTAGGCCTGCGGCTGGTGACTGGGCAACTGCCAAGGCGTTGGTAACGCATAAGGGACTGGAATGGGCAATCAGCACTTTTAAACCATTCAAGTCTTCGGGCTTAGATGGTATCACACCAGCCTTCCTGCAGAATAAGACATCTCCTGCTCCCTTACCTTAGGATGGATTATGATTATCAGCCTTGCTCCCGGCTACATACTAGAGCAATGAAACAGAGCTAGGGTGGTCTTAATCCTCAAAGCCGGGAAGAGAGACATATCCGTTCATAAAGCCTTTATACCCATTAGCTTAACATCGTGTATGCTGAAAACGTTCGAAAAGCTAGTGGACAACAATATCAGAAGTACGCTACTAAAGCAGGTCCTCCTGAATTACACACAGCTCGAGTACTGAGCGGGCCGTTCGGCTTTTACAACGTTATACTTGTTGAGAATCACGCTCAGTAAAACTATAGGAAACATAACCCTTATCGCACACGTAAATATGAAGATACCCTCTGCGAAATCACCCAAGGGGGACTAAGGCTTACATATGATTGGTGCAGGGAAGTTGGCTTCAATTTAAACGCCTCAAAGACGGTAAATGTTCGTTCACCAATTCATACAAGCTACAGAATATGAGGCAAATTACCCTCATTGGAAGTGTAATCGAAGCTTGGAGGTACATTCGATAGCAGAATTACAATTTTTTATTAAGAATACCACAGACAAGTGCACAAGAGCACTCTATGCATGTAAGAATATAGCCGATAAATCATGGGGACTGCCCCCTTTATTATCAGATGGCTATATCAAATGATAGTAATGCCGATGTTCACTTATGGGGCTATTGCGTGGCGTCACCGCGCTAAACTCATTACTGTGGAAATGCAACTAGAGAAAGTACAGCAATTGGCCTATATTTGCAAGACGGGAGAGGTACTAATGGAGATAACGCCACTCCATTATATCATAGGGATGCAGACTAGGCACGAATCTCCTCCTGATTAACTTCCCTAGAGATCACATGCTACCTGTATTTTGTTTCTATAAAGTTTTCGAAATAGTCCTGTACAATAAGTATGAATGGACCATAATGAGTGAAATCCATTCTATGAAACTCCACACAATCGTATGGTATACCAATGAATCACTAATGGCCTGTAGCATTGTAGGGCCCAGCACAAGTGTCTGAAGCTATGGGCAACCACTCCAGCATATTTCAAGTTGTGTGGGTTATTTGTAGATATGCGGAGATAAACCTGTCAGGAACTATGTGAATAGTTAGATAGCCATTCTGTCAGATAGCCAAGCGGCTATCAAGGCTATCAGTAGTACAATCATTAAGTTAAATCTCGTACTCGACGAAAGACTTAAGCTAGACCAGTTAGGCAACCTCAACAAGCTCACCATCCAGTGGATGCCTGGACACAAAAACATACCAGCCAATGAGGCAGCAGACAAGCTAGCAAGAACGAAAATACCCAATCTCAACCCCCATCACATCTTACGATTCGTCCAGGAATGGGGCTGTCTGATTTGCTGTAGCACTGAAAGGGGTACAATAGGCCTCACCCCAGCAGCCCGTAGGTCAGAATTTCCCCTTAGCAGTTAATTAATAGATTTTAAGATAGAAAATATATTTGACTATCAGAGAAACATTTTTTGTCGAGATGCCCAAGATCTTGAATAAAAAGCGGCTTCATGTCCTAACTGGATTGCTTGTTAAAGAACTTGGCTTCTGATCAGAACATGGGTATGACAATAAAACGTGGTATCCAAGTCTGTTCTTAGGTAACGCTATACCGGCTGTGGGTATAGCGATTGCCAGATTTGTAACATATTTAATATACAGAAACTTTTCTTGGACATTCTTGAAGCACACTTGTGCGCAACTAACGGTTTATGTATTTTATGATTTATATAGTTTAAATTATAAATTCATTAAACTTTTTAAATTGCATTATTAGTTGTTGCAAAGTTATCAATGAAAATTACTTATCGGGGTGATTTTGAAATTGGAATTTATTAGATATTACAAAATGTACTCAACAGTCAATGAGTGCTATAGGAATTACAACTAATTGCTGTATATTTTTATATTAATGTTCGTATATATATATATATATATATGTATATAGCTATCCACTGGTATTGTCTTAATGTAATCGTGAAAATCAAGAAACTAAAATAGTAAATAATGTAAACAACACTTAAGTTATTTACAAAATTTTCTCGAAAGCCTGCTTTCTTTGGACGCCATTTATAAGGACGCTATGAACGGCGTTAAGTCGGGAAACTTGAACAAGTTTTGATTTCGTGACCGTGTGACACGCAGTTGTGCATGTCCCTGACGTTGTTGTGGATTAAAACCAGTTGCCTGTTGACCAGTCAAGTAGATACCGCATTGCGAATTACACACCTCATCACGAAGAATGGCCTCCTTAGGCCACTGACGTATTAGCTGCCCACAATCAGTTATCCGTAATGAAGCGCATTGGGCCTGCAATGGGAAAGTTATAAATATGATAGTTATTTGATGTTACAAAAAGCACCAAGTTTATATTTTGTTAGAAAAAGAATACTACAGGCAGATGGTGTATCAGGCCCCAAAAATAATGTATCAAGCCAATCAGACCATTCACTAAAGTCAAGTCGCCTGTCTGTCACAGGTTTAAATAATGTACTATATACTTACTCCATCAGCAGAGCACACACAGCTTGTGCAGGGTGATGGAAACGCCGATTCACCCAGACGTACATTACGATTTCCAATTTGGCAACCCTGAACATTTTCTCGCCATGCATTTAAGTCAATTTGTGGCATGGACTGACAGGGTACACGTGGATTTCTAAAAATAATACGTTTTGTTACAAATCAAATGAATATGGCAGAAATTATTTAATGAAAGAATTGTCTTACAGAAAATTACTTGGAAGATCAAATGCGGCACGTTGCATATCGCCTTGAATCTCAAGATTCTCACAAACAATTTTAGCGAGCGTAATTTTACGCAGCTCAGCCAGCTGAGCGTCAGTGAACTTAACTTCGGGATTCTGGTTCTCATACCAGAAACGATCACATTTTCGAAGTTGTCTGAATTGAATGCCAATAATACATGCAAGTGTAGGACCGACAAGGCCACCTTGGAGTGGACGCTCGGTCATAGCGCCAGGAAAAAGATCAATATCATCGACACTGGCATAAACCTTTTGGAAGCGATTAATAACTTCGGTGGGTATTTCGCGACTAAGATCACTCCAACTAGTGGCACGCTTCAAATTACACAAAGCGCGGTAGTTATTGTATGAAGGAATTCCATGATCACGAGCTGAAAACCAACCCAAACAGGTAAATAAATTCATTAACTATTATTTTGACACTTACCACGTTGGATATTTAAAGCAATCAGATCGATACCAGAGAAAGGAATTTTCCGATCCTCAAACAAATGATTTGTCACCTCGCCAGTAATAAATTGATCGAGAGTTTCCATTGGCGTTGCTACAAGGCCACGCAGAATTTCATCAGTAATTCCCGGCTGCAACATAACATCCATACGAAAGAAGCCATCGCGCAGAAGCAATGGTGGATCCACAGGCTGATGCTGAACACTTAGGCGTGGGATATGAGGGCGAAGCAACGAGTGACCAATGCGGAAAGCAGCTGCAGCAAACTCATTAAATACGATTGGACTGCAGGATGGATTGTAATCCTTATAGTAACCCTGTGGTAGTAGTTTAAGACCATACAGATTTACTGCATTCCAACTGAGAATACGTGGTAGGAACTCATTGAACACAACATGTTGGACCTGAGCACTGACAATTCGACGCGCGTGATGGAAAAGCTGTTCCCCATTCCAATGAGGATTGACACCGCGAAGACCCTCGACCAGGCGATTGTGTTCGCGTAAAAAGGCCGTGTGAATGGCTGTCAAACCTGGTTGTTCGGAAGCACGATCATCACCGCCAATGAAACAGAGACCATTTCGAGATTTGCACTCAGGATGTGTTGCGCTCTGGGGGAGAAGTTCTTTGCCGCGTATGGGATGCACAGTGCTATTTAACCGCCCCGAAAAGCCGCGTAGCTTATTTGATAGGCAAACATCTTCACCATACACCATTGATGCGTCTAGGAAGTGAGTGTTTTGATTGACCTGATCACGTGGTCCCAGGGACTGTTGACCAGGCAAAGATCTCATTGATGGAAAACAGAACCGCTCGCCGCTTGTCACATTAACTTCAGGGTAGAAAAAATCACCCGCTGGCACTGGGAAGGGATTGCACTCGGGATGGACTGTCTGACGAGAGTTGCATGCGCGACAACTGGGTATAGATTCGTGAAAGCCCTTGTGTATAGGTGTTAGAGTTAAATCGTGATCTACAAATTGAGCAAACTGCATCACCATGAGTGAGTATCGTGTATGCAAATTTGATATATCCGGATGAATCGTTGTCGAAATTGTACGAGGATTAGGCAGCTGAGTGCCAGTAACTCCAGTTATTCTGGGGGCAGAGATACCATCTTCATACTGAGCAGGAAGTAATCGAGAGAACGTCGTTAGTGACTTTCCCCAGTTTGGATTACGTAGGTTATTGCATCGTCCGGAAAGTGTGCGGAATGGCGTGTTGGCATCGCATTGCTGATTGGGCTCCGGGCATTGGTCCAAAGCCTGATGGGCGGAGTTAATCAGCGAGCTAATATCCACAGTTTGCAGAGAATCGGTTAATTCATTACGGTTGAATGTATTCTGATGTGAATTAAAGATTTGTCGCTTGCGACGTGTAATGCTGTTCAACGATTTGACAATTTCATTTGAAGCCAATTCAAATATAAGTGAAGAGTTGGCAATACTCAAGGCAGCACGATTAGCCTTGCTGAAGGATGCAGCCGTACCATCAGGCGAGCGAGCGCTAATACCACCCTCTGTATGTAAAGTTAAGTCATTTAATAGGCTTATCAGGTACTGAATTAAATTATCTTACGTGAACGCCACACATCATATTCGAAGCGTTTTCTCTCCTCCAAGTTTTGCTTGGCGCGTTCTACGGCAGCTTCAATAATTTCTGTGCTTAACTCACTGATAGCTTCCTTGGTTTCGGGCTCTAATTCGATGTGCTCTAGTTCTACATCCTCATTGGCACTTACTTTCCAAGGAAGAAGATCAAATTGGGGTAGCTGTGTGCATTCCAAAACTGAGTTCCTGTAAAATGCAACCATTAGAAAAGGAATTGTATGTCAATCAATCTTCAACAAACAAATAGTTGTCCTCGCGTATAAAAGCTTTAGATTGTGCTCGCTCCACCTGATGTGAACCGCATAGTAATCCCGATAAAGTCGTCTGGCGTAAACTTTTAAGCTGGGGCAGATTGAAAGATGAAGGCGGAATCTCATTCTCATACCAAAAACGATCACTTTTCTTTAACAGCTCAAATTGTTGTGTTAAAAGGCAACTAATTGTGGGACCAAACAAGGCACCTACAACGGAGTCCTCCAGCAACGAACCAACTAGTAAATCTATATCTTCAACGTTCCTAAAAAAATAGTGGAAATAATATTGGTAATAAAAATTCCAAATATTTCAATGAATACTTACTGATAAATATCACGCAGATTGCTAACGTGTTCTTCAGGTATTTCTGTGAACTGTGCCAGATTGTCAAATGTCAAGTTGACAGTACTTAAACTAAACTGTCCATAGTGACGCTCACAAAAATCTAAAGCATGAACATATGACGCAATACCATGATCACGACCACGATGTACCGCCAATGACAGTTCGGACCATCCGTCCTCATTCGTTTGGCTAGGTACTAGTGATTTCTGTACTGCGGCAATCGATAGCAATTCGTTAGCGGAACTCTTCTTTGACAACATCTCTGGTGGATACATGCTCCAAAAGGCTGGCATTGCGCTAGTGGCGAACTCATTAAAAATGGCAGCACGTATAGAACTAGAGTAATTGGATGAATGTTTCTCAGGAGTCAATCTTAATCCCTCCTTGGCAGTTGTTTCCTGACCCAACACCAATGGCAAGAATTCGTTATAGGTAATATGCTGTATGGTTGCTGTAATAATGCGCCTGGCCTCCAGAAAAATATCCTCCTCGGACCACTCTGGATTCATTTGGGACAACTGTTCGCCAATGTTGTTATGCTGTTGCAGCAATGCTCTATGTAGCGCTCCCGTAGCACCTAAAACTTGGCAATATCGGCATGAGCCCACTCTAACACCGCCGCTAATGTAAGTGCGCAACTGATCAAATTCGTGCTGAGTTGCACCGTATAAACCAGAACCATCGATATAGGCGGAAGCAATGTTCATTTGTTCGCGAACGTCTATAAGAAAATAAATATATTTACATATATACCAAGCATAGGGCAAGTTTTTAGTTATAATTATCATTATGACTGTATAATATTGTATATTTGTGGGCTTTTCCATCAGTTATATTAATTTATAACTATTATATTATAACCTATATAATTATCTATTAAATTGAAACAATATCTAATTTGAAAATTTGAATAAGAACTTATCTAACTGTTATATTATGTACCCATGCAAATATATTATACAAAATACTATTATGTGCATATATAAAAGGTAATTTTATATTTAAAAACATCTAGCCCTTGCCTAGTATTTGATAATTCATTTCTATTACTTAAATTGATAATTGATGTAGAACAGTATTTTCGGTGATGTGGGGTACCTCACATATTTTTATGTGCAGAATTTACGTGTACCTATACAGTGGACCAATAAAGAAGTACCACAAAGTTTGTAGCAGACTTGGTGTGGCCATAACTTTGTAACATACATATTTAAAAGCCACGCATATATCATACAACTGTATTTTGAAATTACTAAAATTTAGTTATGTTTAAAAAAAATGGATTTGTTCATTAATTACCCTAATGTACGCTTGAAACTAAAGAAAGAAGCAGACACCGTAACCGTTGAAATCTATTAATTTTAAAAACCGAAACCTAAACCGATATTTCAATCTACCTAAGATAAAACCAAAACGTCATAGAAATATTTCAAACGGTTTGTTTTGGATTCTTTTCTCATTTTTAGACCCTGTGCTTAAAAAACTTAGAAGTGCCTATTAACTTTGCACAAAGTCGATTAGTGTGCAACAAGCAGAAGGTGGTGTGGCAGACCGTAGAATAGTAAATTGGCCCACTGTATATGTGCCGTGTAGAGTGGCTAGTTTGACCATTGTACATGCATGTACATTTTGAGCGGCGACGCGATGTCGCTAACGGGGTAACGGTTTTCAGTACGCTAAGCGGCAGAGGGAAAGAGACATACTCTGCTGCTGAGTAAGATCTGTTCGTAGGGGTGTAGAAAAGAGATGGCATTATGATCTGCCATAGTTGTGAAATAGCTTGGAATGTGCATGTCATTATGATTTGCGAGTATTGTAAGATGGCACTGAATGTGCAAGACGAGTTCAGTTGATGTCGCGCCTAGGGATGGCAGAAAAAACAATTATCGATTATTTAGTCATATGATTAATTTTGACCTTGCGATTATTAATCACAATTAATCGAAATTTTTTGCAAATAATCGATTATGAAATGATTATTTTTAAAACCCAATTTTATGTTTTAATTCCTCCAAAACTACTAAAAAAAAAATAAGGTCATTTAGCTTCATCATACACAGCGTCGTTAATAATTTTGGCGCGAAATAGTGATAAATAGTGTTTCGATTAATATGGAAATAATCGATTAACGATTTGATTAATCGCAACCCTTCTTTCGATACAAATAAATCGAAATTTTTAGAAAATTAATCGAATAATGTGTATCATATGATTAATTGTGCCACCCTAGTCGCGCTACCGAAACGAACAGAACTTGCTGCGAACATGAAGGCAAATGAGTTACTCTCCGACATACACTCGCCCGCACAAGTCTGCGTACACGCCAAAAAAAAAAAATGAAAAGTAAAGTTTGAACCGAAATTTTGCATGTTTTAATTCATATTTCATAACCGCAAAAGTCTGCGTACACATCCGTTTAGTAAGAACAAATTATAAACAAATAATAAAAAATCATAATTTTAATAGCTTTTGGGGTACCCTCCCCTCTTCAGAACTTCTGCCAGACGTTTTGGCATTGATTCCACTAGCTTCTGTGTCTCCTCTGACGTGATTTTCCCCGATTCTTTAAGAATTACATCCTTGAGCTTTTTTTGATGTAATTGTTTTTTTTCCTAATCTTTCGCTCCAGGAGATCCCATAAATGTTCTATGGGGTTCAAGTCGGGGCTTTGAGGGGGTGTTGGTATATTTAAATATAAATATAAATATATGTGTCTATATATATATGTGTGTGTGTATAAGAAATGTGCCTCAAATTAATCGATAACATTAAATAATAATTTTAAACTAATAAATGCTTGGCGGCCGCTTTGTCAGCCGGGAAGGGATTAATTAAACAACTGCAGGTGAAAGGATCCGTCGAAGACGCCAGTCACACTGTGTGTGGGACTGTCGGTGACCATCCAATAACCCCAACTCGCAAATTTTAAGAAATTCTTCACATGCTGTACTCACAAAAGATTTCTCGACAACCGAGAGCATATGATTATAAAAAGCCGTCGAGGCTCTTCACGCGATATGTGATTCAATAGAAAAAACCCACAGTCAAAAGACTAATTTAATTTTGGCGCACCCTTTATGTGTATGTGTGTATACTTACTGAGTATGTACAAGAAATACAACTATATAGAGTGATGTGATGTCTTGCGTGTGTACATCACAATCTTGCCTGTGCCTTCGTCAACAAAATCCACCACCAGTAAAAAACATATAACGTCGGCTGTAGCTGTTGCCGTCACCGTCTTTGTCACTGCCTATCCCCACCGTTTCTTGCCGCATTGTTTTCTTCGCCGTCATACGCAGCCCCCATTCGCTCATTCAACCATTTCCATCTTCACATTTTGTATTCTCTATTCTGTGTTCCGTGTTCGGTATTCTGTACATTCGTATGCCCGTGTCCGATGGCGTCTCTTAGCACTGCCTCACAATTCCTCCCCTGTTACGCCATCGCACAGCTTCTCGTTAGGTCTCCGCTCATTCTTTGATTTCACCCGGAGTCAGTCGCCGACTGTGCACTGCTTAACATAATGAGTTAACATAGAAAGCCATCGGGATGTTTAGCACACACTCGCACACACATACATGCATATATTATTTGATTATGCACATCCTTGCGCATACATATATATATATACATATATATATATATATATATATATAAACATATATGTATATAAAATATGTATTAACACCCTAAGCACACAAACTTAGTAGCGAAATACACTTGAAAATATCTCGAAGTATTCTTAATGTACATATCAAAGATATATTCTGTATAAACTATAATTTTTGATTATTCAATCAGCGAACCTTTTCTTTTAATACGCACTTTATGTTACCAAATTAAATTCACATCACACCAAAGTTTTGTTCAGTGTAAGACGACGTGAAAGAACGGTAAGACAAACATGTAACCCACCCCAGACATCAGACTTCAATCCCGCCCAGTGATCAAAGACCAGTCATGTTCGCGCTCCGCCTGTGTGAGTGTTGCTCTCTTTCTCTCTCTCTGTCTGTGTGTGTGTGTATGTGTAAAGCATGTGCGCGTCAGCCACGCCTACTTAGCGCACAAGAACTTCGTTAGCGCGTTTTCGTAGGCAAAAAAAATCTTTTGCTGCGGCTACGCCTTTCTTAGAAATTTTATCACACACACACATTTTTAGTATATGTATTCTCGAAATATCAATATCTATGTAGTAATGTAATTTATTTACATATGTAAATATTTTTGTACATATATTTATTACTATTTCGCAGAGGTACATGTATATTTAAATGCAACTAAACTTGTGTTGTTTTTCCAAACTCTTTCGACATTTCACATAAAAACAATGTGTTCATTATATTAACAGGCTTTTTCAGACACTGGTTCTAAAAAAACTCGTCATGACGAACCTTCAGACATCTGTCTTGCTGTACGTCCGCCTGTCCGTTCGTATGAACACCTAGACTTTGGAAACAAATACATATACATATATTTATATTTGGAACAAAATTAGGTGACTGCCTACGCAGATCAAGGTTGTTTCAAATTTTAAACTAAAATTAAAGAACATGTGTAATTAAATTTTGGATATATGTTCCAAAGTACAACGTTCCAGCGAAATTGCGCCTATTCATCAGTGGGAGGTTGGGGATAGGTATCCAAATTTTCAATATGAGAGTAGGTGTATAATGAAATTCAGCACATATGTGCCAAAATACAACGCTCTAGCTCCAAAATAGCGCCTGGTAAGCCAATTTTATGTTTTGGTATCCAATTGTGGAGAAGTGGGGTCAGGTATCCAAAATGTGAAAATGTCAAAAGATGCATATTGTCAATGAGCATATATGTACTGAAGTGGAATTTGTTATCTTTAAAATTACACCTGTTATTCATATTTTTAGTTTTTGGGGAGTGGGGGAAGATACCCAAAGTTTACATCAAACGGTGAAGGATGCCAATGTACAACTATGTTCCAAAGCAGAATATTGTAGCTTAAAAAATGTGTCTCTTATTTTAAATTACCGGCTCGCCAATATCTCGGGAGTGGGGGAGGTATCCAACATTTGAAACAAACTTGATCTGCCTGCAAGCAAAAGCAGTGTTCGTGCCAAATATGAATACT
>JBANCZ010003772.1:0-11722 GCA_037040025.1 Sphaerogastrella javana | reverse complement strand
GTGGTATACAGAACAAAGCGACATCGATACTTTTTAGTTCTGATGTGAAAATCGTATAAATTTGTTAGCATATTTTAATTTCCGCAAAAAGCCATAGAAAAAGTGAATACAGATACAAAATGTTGTATTTGGAGGACTATTTGGAGAGTAAGTATTCGTATTAAATACATGAATATTAGAATACATTCGATTTTCTTGCTGCAGTGATTGAACATCTGCCGCAGGAGCTGCGGGATCGTTTTACAGAGATGCGCGAGTTGGATCTTGCGGTGCAGAGTAAGGAATAGTAGGATTATATACTAATGGACATGCATATTAATAATAATGTTATGTTTTTTAGACAATATGGATTCACTGGACAAAAAGTCACGCATGTTCTTTCAACAGTGCAAACGGGGCGAACTACAGCATGAGTCAATGGACACAGAATTCCACAGTCTCCGTGGTGACTACTACAAAGTGATGGAAGATGCTGACGAGAAGGTAGCCATTGCTACGCAAATACACGAACTTGTCGAGCGTTATTTGCGTCGTCTTGATAGCGAGCTCTTCAAGTTCAAGTGTGAGTTGGAGGCGGACAACAACGGCATTACGGAGATTCTAGAGAAACGCTCTCTGGAATTGGACGGCAATAATTCGACAGCGGCCACTGCGCTTCTACTTAGCATGAACCAAAAAGAAAATCGATACTACAATACAGGCTCTGTTAGCAATAGCAGCCTTATTGGCGGTGGTGTTAACAGCTCTACAGGGGGCCATGGCAATACGTCCAGTGCCACTAGCAGTGCTCATGCAAGCAACTCAAATATTGGTAACATTTCCAGCAGCAACAGTGCAGCTGGCAGCAGTCACCAACAGCGACAGCGTAAATTGGAGAAGCGCCGTGAAACAATATGCACAGTGCCTATGATAGATAAGCGTGCCAATCAAGCATTGAATCAATCGCTACCAGTGTCTGGTAGTTCCAGCAGTGGCAGCGGCAACACCCTGGCTAATCCAGTCCCTGGCACCCATGTGAATACCTTAAACACACATACAACACTACCGCAAGCCGCCAGCACCAGCAGCAGCAGTAATGCAGTTTCTACCGTGGTCAGTGGCAACGTAGTGCGACAACTGCCAACGAATCTCCAAGCTCATAGTGTGCTGAACAGCGGGAATAGCAATGTCACCACAGCTGCAGTTGGACCTTCAGGTGTTGGTGCTGCAGCAGTTATTGCTACAAACAATAATGTGGGCGTAGGTCCACCTGCAATGACAGCCACAAGCTCAGCGGTTCCTGCCAATGCCATGGTTGGCTACAATCTCCAGTTGGGCAGTGGTGGCTCTGCCTCGAGTGCGATTGCGGCCGCTGCAAGTCAAGCGATTGTAGCTACTCAGCAAATGCCGCAAGGAAGACGTACGGCCAGCCTGAAGGCCAGCTATGAGGCTATACATGGTGCAGGTGTTGCTGGAGGCACAGAGTTTTGGTCAGCAGCATCGGGTCACGGCAATATTCCACAAGCGGCTGGATCGCTGGTCAACAGCACACATCAACAGCAGCCGCATCAGTTCGTACAAGAAAAGAAACATAAGAAGTATGTAGATATCAAATGTATATATGTATATATATATCTAGATATTCTCTGATTATTTTATCATTTCTTGTTTTAGGAAACTAAACAACAGCATTTCTATGCCAGCTGGTATCGCTGTGCAATCAGTGGCTGGCTCCTCCTCGGCCAATTCCATAGCATCATCGTCATCTTCAATGAGCGTTGACTCCATGGACATGCTACCAAATACATCCACATCAACCATGCAGCATGTTAACCTGGGTCACGGCACTGTGCCAATAAATCCAACAACTAATCAATTAACTGGCAGCCATGCCGCAGTAGGGGTTGCTGCCGGTCCTGCTGCTGCTGCTGCAGCTCCCGTTGCTTTGCCAAATGTTAACAACGTAGGTGGATCAGCTTTCGGACTACCTAGCACTGCTTTGGCACCCGGCGCCAATCTCACCATTAATGAGAACGGTCTAATTGTAGAGCAAACCAATGAGGGCGAATGGTCGTATGATCCAAATGAACCACGCTACTGTACTTGCAATCAAGTATCCTATGGCGATATGGTCGCCTGCGACAACGACGCCTGTCCATACGAATGGTTCCATTACCAATGCGTTGGTATCACTCAGCCGCCGAAGGGCAAATGGTATTGCCCCAAGTGTACGGCCTCTATGCGGCGTCGTGGCAATCGCAAAAACTAATGAAAGTGATTTCCATCATGGAAGACAAACTCAATTCAATCAGATTATCACAGATTTTATATATGAATACCAATTAAAGTTGCTTGCCAATCCCAGGGCACAATCCCAATGGCTTTACGTCTGTATGATTTCAGCTGATTATCAATATTAGAAGTATTATTCCTTAATCCACAAATAATGGTCATTGTTAACACATCCTTACTAATCAATAGCGATAACTCTTCTTTCAAAGTTTTCACGTATCATCATTGTCGATCTTATCTGAAATCAATGGGGTAAGTTTTCCAAACTCAAAAAAGTTTTGTCTTTCTCAGCAATTTGGAGTATTATGTTAAATGATTACTAATCGTTATCAAAAGTATTGCTAAGAACTCGTATTCACATTCGTATAGCTTATGACACAGAATAAGATCTTCAATTAGTAATGCGAAAAATATGTAAATTTCTGATATTTTTTCCTGATATTTGATGTAAATATGAATAACTTTCCATATAACTACTAATGCTAATCATAAAAAAAAATAAACCTTAAACATATAAGTTTTTAACGGGCAATAAACATCCCAAAATATAAATAAAATTAAAATAATACGGTCACATGTTCAAACAATCAACAAATTGTTGCGCAAATGATGATTAATGAGATCTTGTAAATACATTAAATGAGATAATTTTGCTTCGTGTGGTACATGGTTATTCTTTTAATATAGATGTTTACGGAGCTTTGAATTTATTATTGTCTCATTTGGAATATCCCCTCGGACAAGTGGGATAGAAGTGTTAGAGGACGAGTGTGATAGAAGTGTTAAAGTACCGAGAATACTACGCTGCACCGAAAAACCATACCACACCGGAAATATTATTCTGGTCCAATAATACTGTTCTGCCACAAAAATACTATTCTGTTCCGAAAATACCAAACACAGGGTCCCTAATGTCGCGCCAGTTCTATTTCTGTTATCTGTAGAGTCTGTGTTCTTTTCTTTGTGATCGATTCATTCCTTCATTCTTTTTGGTAAACCATTTGATGGTGCATAAAGGCCACCTAAATGTTCATTGTATAAACAAGATGTGGGGATATGGGTAAGTGTATAACAGAGACACAATGCCAGTGCTACTGGTTGTTATTGTATGAACTGTCAACAAATTTGTGTGGGAGACGGAACAGAGAACTGAAGAGAAGAGAATCCTCGAAGCACTCCGCACTCAACCATTCACACATACATACGAAGGATTAAGACAATGGACAACTGACTTCAAAATAGAAGAGTAGGAGAATGGGAGAATAGCGAAAAAAAAAATAGAGACGATGTACGCAGTCACAATTTAATATTTAATTTATACAACATTATATTATATTATATTTTACACAATACTGCCCAATACCAAAAATTCTATTCTGTTATGGTTAGACTTTCTTTAAAGGAATCCTTTCTGCAAAGACTTTACGTTTATTTTTTAGACGAGAAATAAACTGCTTAAGGTGGAGCGTAAAATGGTTGTTTGAAACATTAGTTTACTGAATATTATTAGAAGAGAAGAATGAATTATTATTAGTGTTAGTTCTATAAAATGTGTGCAGCTAATTTAAATTATGCGCCAAGGATATGTGTGCCGCAAGCGCGTTTATCGATCCAGTGACATATCGATAGTTACCAAGTAAGAGACGGTGAGTTTGGAATTTTAAAGTAGTAATTTAAGGAATTTCCTCGTTAAATAATTTATTTGACAACGAATTTATTTAAATATCGAAGAATACATTGGTTACAATGGTTGGTTAATTCAAAAAAATTTAACTATTCAAGATATTACTTTATTTATTTTTTTTTATTGAGTTCCTTTTGAAATTCCAGGTAAGACTGTAATTTCTGTATTTCATTGAAAACTTGTTGTTGAATTTCTTTAATAATACTATTAAAAGCAATTCGATCGCCGCCTAATTTAACCTGACCAAGTTTCTCCTTGACCTCCTCTTTAACACCCATACGCTTGATAATCACAATATCCATCTCTTCTAAGGGTTTGTTTAACATTAATATATCGTCGATTTTTTCGTACTTTTGAAGTAAACGTTCCATCACATCGTTATTTTCTTTAGCAAATTCTTTCAATACTTCAAATGCATCCTTATCCGACATGATAGCGCGTGATATTGCAAGTGAAGAAATTCGACCAGCTTCTTTCTTATCAATGGTCGATATATTCTTTGGCTGACTCATCGCGAAGAATATGTTCTTTAAAGAGAATTTCGGTTATCTTATACATTACATTACATTCCCATAGATTGATCCATACTTACGTAAGTATAGAGCTAAATGTTAAATTCGGTTTGGCTTTGTCTTCGTTAGAAGATTTTTTGAAACTGCTGCAGATTTAACGAATAGGCGCACTTTTATACTCTAAATTTTTGCTGTTATCAAAACAGGAAGATGAACAATTATATGAATAACAGACTTGGAGGCTATCAGTAAATTTGTTATACATGTAACGAATTATGATGTATGTTATGAGAAATTCGTAATTAGTAATGATATATCCGAATAAGCGGATATTCCGAGCAATATTCATAGAAAATTTTATTATGTGGCGAAAAAATCATTTAGATGTTATTCAGCGTTCAATATCAATCAATATTTTTCTGTCAATATTAGAAGCTCTTTCTGATTTGAACAATAACACATTTTTACTACCAAGTAGATCAACATGATCGAATAATTGACACCGAAGTTACCATTAACAAAGTTTCTATAATACCCAGAGGGTCTGCCGATAGTGTGTAATTAGAGATTGGATTAGCACGCGAATATACTGTATATGGATACAGTATATACAGTATACAGTATATGGATACTGAAACATTCAGTCGGGCTCGTTCTTTTTAACTATGCACCATGCCATATGGTGCTATAAGGTACCATTCTCGACCACAATTTCCTACTCTATAATAACCAAAATCTTTTAAACTATAGAGCTGCTGTAATCTATGGTAGGTATGTATACTTAAGTATATAAACGCCTCAGATCACGAATGTTGGAAATTTGAGATACCTCCACAACACTACCCATAAATCGATACGCTATGATATCAAAATGTCTTAACGGGCTCGTATTTATTTCAAAATAAAAAATGCAGATATATTTGAGGAAATATTTCAGTAATCGTTGTCATCATTAATTGATTTTCGCCTTATCATCTTTATGATAATCATATTTAGGTGTATTTAATAATCATTGGGTTTTGTTAAAGAGCATGTTCCTAAATTCGATTGCATAATCGTCCAGCTGAGCAATCTTATTAACGCAACTGTTTTGGATACCTTGTATGATATGATTAGATTTAGAGCGATCGCCACCAACTAAATTGCTGAGCTCTTTTTTATCGTTGAGTCCAATACCCATCCGACGCAGGTCGTTAAACTCATCTATTGCAAGAGGTTCGCTTCTCTCCTGCAGCAACATATTGCATCTGGCATAAAGGTGAATATTTTTTAAAAGGCTGCTGTCACCTGACGCGTTCTCCTCGGCGTATTCACGCAAAACATTGAAAGCTTGGGGATCCTTGAGAAAATTTGTAGGAGCATTCACTAGATTGTAAATACGCTTAGCTTCTCTTTGGTCCATAGCGACAAATATGTAAGTTTACTGAAAAGAGAATTAAATTTAAATATTATCACATATATATGTATATCATATACTGGGACTTTAATTTAGAAATAATGGAGAATTGTCAGTTTCATTAGTTATTACTGTCTAAAACGCAGACGCTCTATATCTTCAATTGTTGAGTATTATCAGTTTATAAATATACATACATAAAGTGTTTATCAAACTAAAAATATCCGAAAGTGAAGAAAAAATTTATAAATTTAGCGAATGAAAAAAAAAAAACACTGACATACTGAAATAAACAAACAACGATGATACAAAAAACAGCTGATTATTTGTCAGTATTTTTGTCTTTTCTGGATGGAGGTATCTCTTTTTTTTTTGTATTTTTTACCTGATTTCTTTGTAGGAGTTTAGTAGTTTTTGCTGTAAAACGTATCTAAAACGATTGTGCTACAGGGTGTTAAATTACACATACCATTGAATAGATGCTTCGATTATTACATATACTGTATATATATATCTATTATATCTATACGCATTAGTTCCAGACTGTAGCAGTACAATTTATTCAGTTCAGTGGTTCAATTGCCTTTGCCTTAGTGCTTCTCAGGGCTGTTTCGTATCTTCTTTGAATAGTTCGGATATCATATCTAACATATGTGCGTTATCGTATAAGTTGGTGTATACATTAATAGGTATGTATATTGTCTGATAGTATTAGGTCAATGTATTCCGTATAAAGTTTATTTTCACAAAGCCTATACCCATTGAAAACACGAGAATAGGGTATAATGTTTTAGACAAGTATTAGAAATCGGTGGCGGTTTTTTATGTTTATTTGTATGTATTTATTATTAATTTATATTTTTTTTCAGTGTGCTGGATTTTAGCCTTAAGTTTATAGTATCATGATTTCGGTAACAATAAAACATTCCTTTAATTAAATTATTGGAGTCGATTCACTTTGAAATCATTTTACAAGTTTTAAAGTCATAAAAAAGTTCAAAGAACTCATTGTTAACGTTACAAATTCATTAAATTAAATCTACAACTTTGATTTCAGTGCCTTCATTAGTTTTTCCAGTTTCAGCGCCTTCTGGAAGTCGCCCTTAATCTTAAGCTTGCCGGACATGTAGGCTGGGGCTGCCTTCAGTTTTCCAGAAAACATGTCATAGAAATGATTGGCGTTCATGGAGAGAGTTGCATCGGGAGCAGCCGAGGGCGTCCCACTGCCGCATGCACCGGTGCCATTTTTCAGATCCAAGAACCATGTGCTCGGTTCGGTTCCATTGATGTTGAACTGAAAAACAGCCTGCGTTTTCGAGACTATCTCTGGTGATAGCAAGGTTTCAATCTTTGTGAAAAGCTGGGGAATTTTATCATCACTGGCTGTGGCAGCTACTGGGGCGGCACCTTCAGCTGGTGCATCTTTCGCTTCAACGAAGAAGTCAACCATTAGTTTGTCGGCGTTTTCGCGGACGCACGCATAGTCAGTCAGATCTTTAATACCCACGGACTCGAGCACTTCATCATCGATAAAGAACTGACCAGAGAACTGTTTGGGTTCTCTGGAGAGTATGGCATATGCAGCATCAGCCATTATCTCTGGCTTGCGTGACCAGTTGGCGCTCTCGGGTCCAGTCAGCATTTCAATTGCCGCAGTTTGTATGGCTGTGCGAGGCCAGAGGGCATTCACGGCAATGCCGCGATCGCGGAACTCCTCTGCCATGCCCAGCACGCACATGGACATGCCGTACTTGGCCATTGTATAGGCAACATGCGGTGAGAACCACTTGGTTTTCATACTTAATGGCGGGGAAATGTTAAGGATGTGTGCATGATTGCTTTTCTCCAAATATGGCAGGCATTCCTTTGACACCAGGAAAGTGCCACGAGTGTTGATATTGTGCATCAGGTCGTACCGTTTCATGTCAGTGTTGGGTGTGGTGGTCAATGAAATGGCGCTGGCATTGTTCACCACAATATCGATACCACCAAATTTCGATGCCGCCGCTTGTATAGCGCTACGCACTTGCTGCTCATCTCTGACATCTACGACGCAGGGATGCGCTTTCCCGCCAGCCTTTTCAATCTCTTCAGCGGCTGTGTAGATGGTGCCCGGCAGTTTGGGATGTGGCTCGGCTGTCTTTGCTGCAACCACAATATTCGCACCATCACGGGCTGCTTTCAGAGCAATCGCTTTTCCAATTCCTCGGGAAGCGCCGGTTATAAAAAGTGTACGGCCTGCTAGTTTTCCAGAATTAATCATTTTCTCTGTATTTGTTTACCGAACTGCTTGTTGTAAGAAGTCAAAGTACACTGAAACCGTTTAAACCAAAGTCGATCAGTGTCGAAATGAAAAAGTCCAAAGTGCAATCAGATCGACAAGACAACAGATTCAAAGTGGTGAGAGTGGTATGGTTTGTGTCACGACGACTTATGAATGCGCTGCATTGCAAGTTATCGAAAGTTCGATAAAAGCCAAAAATGTGAGCATAATACTTCATATTAATTAATAAACGTAAAAGGCTGTTAATTAATATGTTAAAGACAATATATGTCAATTATTTAACAGTCTGTATTAAATGAAATACATTAATTTGTAATGTGAAATTCAAACTGTTAGGGTTGCCATTCAAACTTTCTATGTTGTAAGCAATTTGTGTGAATGTCAAGTGTAGATGTCATTTAAAGAATCTACATTTTGTTAACAAACGACAATTACGATTTACTTAAATGCTAAACAAAACTATCTTCATATAATATAAACTGCCTATAATTTAATAATCTATCCAATTGCAGTTTTATACATCATTTCGGAAAGTGAAATTCAAACATAAGTGGTTGCCAATCACACAGATATGGAGGAATCGACACCGCAATATTTGAACGGCATTTAGTTAAAGAAGAAGAATGAATTGTATTTTGTTTACAAGCGAATTGTGTGTCAAATTTGGAACCGCTAAATAGCCGACATTTATTTAAATATAAAACTGTAAACTGAAATGGCGGCATCACGCTCCCGTCGCAATAATGCTGGCAACAAAATAGCCAAGCTGCTGGACGAGGAGGAAGATGATTTCTATAAAACATCCTATGGTGGATTTCAGGATGAGGAAGGAGATAATGAATATATGTAAGCATTAATGAGATAAATAAAATAAAAATATATAATATGCAATGCTCTTGTGTTGCTAAAGACAAAAGGATGAAGAAGAGGATGTCGTAGACTCGGACTTCAGTATCGACGAGCAGGATGAACCGGTGTCTGACCAAGAGGAGGCACCAGAAACGAAACGCAAACGTGGAGGCGTTAACACAAAAGCTTATAAGGCAAGTAAATCTCTATATGCTTATTACTTATATATATAATATAATCGTACTATATCGATATTGTATTTTACAGGAGCCGCCTAAACCAGTTGCTAAAAAGGAATCGAAGTCCGCAACTGCACTTCACAAGAAGCGTGGCGGTGGGGGTGTGGTAAAGCGACGAGTCCGTCCACGGTTCACAGTGCTCGATTCTGGCCGTAAATCAATACGTACGTCAACAGCTATCAAAACACAAGCAACCAAAATACGTTTGAAGGAATTGGACGATGCCCGCAAACGAAAGAAGAAGAAGGTTCGCGTAGAAGGCTATATGCCCACGCAAGAGGAACTTTTAGAAGAGGCGAAAATAACTGAAGAAGAGAATATCAAGTCATTGGGTTAGTGTTTTATCAGTCAGTTCAAACTACAGCCTAACGTTGTTTCCCAATATTTCAGAGAAATTTCAAAAGATGGAACTAGAAAAAAAGAAAACGAGACCCACAAAGAGAGTTTTCACAGGTCCCACACTACGCTATCAGTCATTGACCATGCCCGTTGTGCGAAAAACCACACGCACTACTACCCTGCCGCATGATCCCAACGATCCGGCCTCAAAGTGCGAGCGCACATTTGTGACCATTGAAAATGATTTCAATGATAAAGTATTTCATGCCATTTTCCGCCCAAAGCGTCCACCAAAAAGCTCTACTGGCATTTGTCCAATAACTAGACTGCCGGCACGCTACTTTGATCCTGTTACTCAGCAACCCTACTATAGCATTCAAGCTTTCAAGATCCTACGAGAAGCGTACTATATGCAACTGGAGCAACAGGGCAACAGTAATGATCAACCGGAGCTGAGCAAGTGGTTGGAGTGGCGTAAAATGGTCAAGGAAAATCGACAAAAAGCCGCAACTGCAACTAAAAATGCCGATAATTAACAGAATTCACCGAATTTCATTGGTGCATTGGAATAGTTTCAGATGAAACTATATGCAGAAGCTCAATGGCGTGCTGAAAAAAAAATTAGATGTAGATGATTAACAATAGAAACGACTACTAAGTTTGTTTATTTCCCTAGTTCAACTACACAAAAACATATAAAATCGGGCACATAATGGAAAACAACTATTCGTTGATAGAGTACGTGTATATAAAACTTAACATCAACTACGTATTTCAATAGACTAACTTTAATTAATAAAGCTAATTGATTTTTGTAATTAGTAATCAGGCTGTCCTAAAGCTCGTAAGCTCGGTCGCCGTTCTGTGATTGTTAAATAAGTGTGTCTTCATCCTGTCCCTCGAATACCATTAGCAGCGAATGTTGAGAGGGTGAACGGCCTAGTGTTAGACCCCCGAGAGAACCATCTGGAGAGAGTAGGCCCGTCTGTAGGCTGTTGTTATCTCGATAACCAGATGTGGACGAAGTTTGCGATACGGAATCCCAGGATATTTCACCAATTGCTTTTGCCTGGTGGTCTTCTTGTGACAGCGAAGTTACCTGCAGATTACAGCATTAGCAAACATTGGTCAGATAATGAATCATATAGAAAACACTTACAATGCTGGGCGGTTCTATAGGAGTCAGGCGACTGCGCTTAAGTCGAAAAGTTTTACGACTGGCCGCCTTCGAACGTTGTAGACGTGAACGAGTATGGTCTCCTGAGCTATCCTCTGCCGGACTCTCGGGCGACAGCGGTGTCGTTGACGTTTCGCCAGAGGAGTGACGGAACTCTACAGAGGACACGAAACGCAGCTTTGGAGGCTGTGCTTTAAAAGGTGCCTGTTGCAGTGACTGCGAGTGTGACAGCTGTGAGGCTATGCCAGGTGGTAATGCCGAGGCTGTGGCAATGCCCTGACCTGAACTACTGGGTGCTGGACCGACAAGTGTTGGTGCTGAACCTGCTGCAGCGTCAGTGCTATGACTGTCGCTTGTTGTGGTGTGTGGATCACGACCCGTGGAGCTGCTGGATAAAGATTCGCGCGGTGGATGCAGCGTCTGTTGAGACAGAGTATCACTTGGGGTGCATATGCCACCAGAGCCACTGCGCGAATCTATGGGCGCAGCGGAAACGTGCGAATGTGTAGCCTGGCCGGTGGTGGTACCTGTAAATATGGAAATTAACGATGGACGCTGTTGAGATTTGTGTGCATCTGCGGCACTGGTGGCGGCTGGGGTATCGCTCTTCTTCTGCTCCGAGCTCTCTCGATCTGTAGAAACTGTTATACGTATTTAAGATACTCTAGGTGTATATTTCGGTTGCACATATAGTTACCATAGCGCTTGTCCTCCAGTTCGTCACGCAAATCACGCAGCTCTCGTGCAAGTTCAAGCAGCAGCGCTCCTTTGGATTTGAGTCCGCCCTGCGGTGGAGTGCCTCGGAGACGTTCTCTAATAATGAACTGCATGTGCCGCTCGTGATCACCAATAGGCGGTTGCGAAATCTGAATTATAATCAAGAGATTACATATCGTTCCAAGAAATCATTTGGCGCCTTACCTTGTGCAAAATAAATGGCAATAGCACAATATACAGCGGTGTACGATGAG
>JBANCZ010003771.1:0-11723 GCA_037040025.1 Sphaerogastrella javana | reverse complement strand
CTCTCGTTTTCCTCCTTTGATTTTCACACAATGCACTTAACAATTTCGTCAGAGAAGAGAACATAAATCGTATCAAAGATAAAGATTTCTCGTAATGCGTATCTAATATACGCGTTTTGGTTTTCTATTACAAAATATATAATATATAATCATAATTAGTATTCATTTTGCTCTGCATAAAAATAAAACATTCAACTTGATCTCTCTTTCTCATACAGCTCATCTCATTCCATCTGCTCCATTCTACTTCCGCTTCCGCTTTCTGTCTTCCCCACTTAGGTCGAAATCGCATCATTCAACAGCGCATTCAGTTCCCTTATGTGCTGAGCCTTCGATCCAGTGGCCGTTGAGGCGCCGCATG
Source organism: Sphaerogastrella javana (assembly GCA_037040025.1). NCBI lineage: Eukaryota > Metazoa > Arthropoda > Insecta > Diptera > Drosophilidae > Sphaerogastrella > Sphaerogastrella javana. The sequence goes on along the minus strand of JBANCZ010003771.1, from coordinate 11,362 downwards.
CACGTCCAGCATAGCTGTGAATAGTTCGGATTCAATATTTAGTATCTCGGTAATGGTAATAACAAACAGCTGTAAACTAGCACACATAACAGTTCAGTTTAGTTAATACATGTTACGTTTTGTGTACGTGCACTACATAAGAGTTTTGTACTAAGTTCTCGAATGTTTAGAAGTTTTAGTTAGATGAGTAGTCATGTGTTCCATGAAATGATAATAGGGTTAGCAAGCCAGCGCAAAATATTAGTAAAAATCATACAAATAAATCAATGAACTAAATGTAGCGTAACTCAACCAACCAAGTTCCTTTTTTGACCTGACACATATAGTGAAAACACATTAGATATAGATATAGAAGAGGTATATTTATAAAAAGACACCATAAAAACCCTGCAAACTTTTTGCAGATAGTTCGAAATGTAGTCAGGGTTATACGATTTGCTAAACAATATATAGGCATAGTTGTCTCACAGCTAGAACGTATTATGGATAGGGGTTTTCGCATAAGAACCGATAATCTGAAGTATTATCTAGTACTTTTTTGCGGTTAAGTGTATGTGTATATAGTATAGTATAGTGTCTTATCTGTGGATATGTTTTGTTTGCGATTTTGGTTATACAACAATTGAGGCAAACAACAAAATCGGTTTTGGCACAATTTGGAATTGTTATAGATCTGATTCTATGCTATGGTAAGTTGTTGTTGGTTACGTAATATCAGTAGGGATAATCCAAATCAAAATCAAATCATAGGCGCGTGCTCCGAACAACAATAAAACATAAGACAACAAACAAAATCAAGGCAACAAAATGCAGTTAAATATTAGAGAGGAACAGAAAAAGAGTTAGAGTGAAGTAAAGTTAGATATTATAGAGAGTGGTTAGATCTGGGAGTAAAGGCAAATAGGGAGAGAGGTTAACAAAAACAAAAAGGAACGAATCAAACGACAAAAACAGGAAACGGGAAAAACAGGAAACAGCAAACGTAAATAGAAAGAGCGAACATATTTTATCGAAATACACAATAGAGATTAAATTTTGAATTTTGTATCAGAGGTTAAAGATTATTTGCATATAGATAGAGAGATTTATTGAGAGAGAGAGAGAGATAGATAGAGAAGAGAGTGGCAAACGTTGCTTTTTATCACGCGTAGAGAATTGTAAACTTGTTGTTGTTTATTTTCGTTGGGGGTGTTTTAGACCCTCTCACCTAATTTTACGTCCGGTTTTTGTATGTCGCACACCCGGTGCGGCCGCAACACCCGCGGGCCTATTGAAATCGTGTCGTACATGAAAATGCTTGGCGGCATTGAATTCGCCAGTCGCCATTGTGGCAGTTGCATCAGTTGCATCTGTTTTATTCGAAGCAAACATGCGACTTAGCCAGGGTTTCGATTTTTGATCGGAGTTCGAATCGGAATCGGTATCGGATTCTTGATTAGTATTTTCAGTGGTAGTAGTAGTAGTAGTTGTATTGGAGAAGGTGGATTGTTCATCGCTTTGGCTGCAACAATAACATACATACACAGAAAGAGAGAGAGAGAGAACAAAGAACAAGAAAGAGAAAGTGATAGGACATTGTTTTTGTTTTTTTTTTTGGATATTACGATTACAATTGATTGTTGTTTTGTTTTGGATTTGCCGAATTGCATAAATTATAAATTTTATATATACACACAAATCATATAACTAGGAATTCAGTAGGAACATAAGAACGTAACAAATTTCATGGAATAGTATTTTCTTTTTTTAGTAAAAAGAAAGTTTAAAGTCGGGTTTACACAAAATAAATTGCTCATAAGGAAATCAACATTAAGAAGCCATGCAAATTATAATAATGAAACGAGAGGTGTAGGTGTGTGAGTGTGTAAAGACGGTGTGTGTGTGTGTGTGTGTGTGTGTGTTTGGTTGGTTGTGTTCTGTGTGTGTAACTGTTGATGTGTTGCCAATTGTTGCAGATGCAATGAGCAAAATTTTGAGTTACTTTTTGGTAGAGTTTCGAGTCTTTTATCTAGTCTAGCGGGTTGTATTGGTGTCTGTATGTATGTGTAGTATATTGGGTGTGATGTGTGGGGTATGTGTTGGTTGTCTAATACTAAACGGGGCTCAGTTAATAGAGCACTCATATATTTTGGAATTGAGAACAAAAACTTATATTGATATATTGAGATTGAGAGACTTTGTGAAAGTCCAAATACGCTACGATTACTTGAATTAAATAAAATAGTTATATAAAAGAAATTAGTAAAAGCTGTGATTAAAAAGCAGAGTGCTAAGTGCGATGAGAGTGCAAATATTAATCAGAAAAACAAATGTGATATTAAGGCAAACAAATTAGAGTAAAGAGAAAGTAAACAACATCAAGTGCTCAGAGAGAGTGTGTGCACTGTGAGAAACTGAGAAAGAGTGTCACAGAATAGTGCCAGGTGTCATAGACAGCATAAAATATATATATATTAACTAAACCAGAGATAAACATGGATACTAAAGAACCAAAACAACGCAACAACGAGATAGAGAGAGAGAGAAAAAGAGACAAACACAAAGAGCAGAGAATATAGCGCGGTAACAGAGAGTGAGCGCCAGACAGCGGACGCGAGAGAGATTGGCAAATGCTCTCAAATGCTGTGGCTGCAGGGGCTTGGCTTTCAGGGGTAATCCCATACCATGTGAAGCACCTACCTGATGTCGCGGCTATGGTTCAACGCGGTGAGGAAACGTGGCTGCACATAGGTCCAGCAGCCCTGGTTCTTGTGCTCCTCCTGTGCCCAGACTAGCTCAGCATTCTTGTACAGATTCGCCTGCTCCTTGACCAGATCGAAGGGGAAAGGTGAAACCTAAAGAAAAAAATCAAATAAATAAGCACGACAGCCATAAATGGTTCAATGATTTTACTTACTTGCTCCACACGCACAATGGCAATATCCTTCTCAAGTTGCTTTTCGGCGCGCGTCTTGGTCAGATCGTAATAGACGCGACCCGTGCAGAAGACAACCTTCTTCACACTACTGGGATTCTCGCCGGCTGCGCCACGATCGGGTATGATGCGCTGGAATTCGCTGCCCTCGCTCATATCACTGAACGGACTCTTGGCCTCGGGATGGCGCAGCAGAGATTTGGGTGTGCACAGGATGAGCGGTTTGCGGAAAGGCAACGCAATCTGGCGACGCAAAATGTGGAACAGATTGGCTGGCGTTGTGCAATTGGCCACAATCCAGTTAATATCGTGCAGCTGTCTGATGGCAAACTCATCCGACTCGGGTGGGAAGTAGTCGGGGTCATCGGAGCTCATTTGCAAGAAACGTTCAACACGGCAAGACGAATGCTCGGGACCCATGCCTTCCATGCCATGGGGCAGCAGCATAACCAGACCAGATTGACGCACCCATTTTGATTGACCGCTGGAGATGAACTGATCGATGATGGACTGTGCGGTGTTGCTGAAATCACCGAATTGAGCCTCCCACAGCACTAAAGCATTGGGATTGGTCATCGAATAGCCATGCTCAAAGCCCAGCACAGCGTACTCCGAGAGCGAACTGTTCGACACGGAGTAAGGTGCCTGATCCGGATACATATGCTGCAGCGAATTGTAGGTGGCCTTGTCCACCAGCTGATGATGCAACAAGTGATGACGATGCGAGAATGTGCCACGCTCCACATCTTGACCAGAAAGACGCACGTGAATGCCCTCCTTCAGCGGAGAGCCGAAGGCCATAGCCTCACCCAGCGCCCAGTCGACAACCTTCTCATCTACCATGGTCTTGCGAGCAGCCAGCACGCGCATCAGACCCCTGCAAAAGATAAGATCAAGCATTAGTTAGCTATAGCCTAGGAATGCAAAATATATACGCACTTGTGTATAACAAATTCAGCGGCATTTGGTGGTGGTGAGGAGAAACGATTGCCAATGTGTACCAAGGTCTCCTCCTTGACGCCAGTGGGTGCCACCTTCAATGGATCCTTGCCCTCAAAGAAACCAGACCAGGGCGAATCCAACCAATCCTTGTACTTGACATGTGTCTCCGTCTTGGCCAAAGCAAAGGCCTCCTCGCAAATGTTCTCATACTTGGCGGCCACCGATTTTACCTCCTCGGATGTAACAGTGCCCTCGGCAATCAGCTTATCAGCATACAGATCCAAGCAGTTCTTATGTTTGCGAATCTTTTGGTACATCAGCGGCTGTGTGAACATGGGCTCATCAATTTCGTTGTGGCCGTTGCGACGATAGCCAACCAGATCAATGACACAATCCTTGTGGAATGTGGCACGCCACTCAGCAGCCACCTTGCACACATGCATCACCGCCTCCGGATCATCGGCATTCACATGGAATATGGGCGCGTTCACGACACGTGCCACATCCGTGCAGTAGGGCGATGAGCGTGAGAAACGTGGATCGGTAGTAAAACCAATTTGATTATTAGCCACAACGTGTATGGTGCCATGAGTGGTGTAATCGGGCAGATCCGACAGATGCATCGTTTCGTAGACAACACCCTGGCCGCAGAAGGCGGCATCACCGTGAATGAGTATGGACATAACCTTCTTTCCCTCTTGATCGCCGCGATAGAATTGCTCGGCGCGTGTCTTGCCCTGCACGACAGGATCGACGGCTTCCAGATGCGATGGATTGGCCACAACAGCGAGGCGTATATTCTTGTTGGTCACACGATTCAAGCGCTCAATGTAGGTGCCCAAATGATACTTGACATCACCAGAACCCTGGGTAAATTACAGATTTGGTTAACAGTTATATTTATTAAGATTTGCCATATTCTCACATCATCAGCTGCTTCCAGTCCAGCAAACTGCGTAAAGATTTGATTCAATGGCTTGCGGCATACATTGGCCAAGGTATTCAAGCGTCCACGATGTGGCATGCCCATAATAACCGATTCTACGCCCAATTCAGTGGACACATCAATGATCTCCTTGAGTGCGGGAATCATAATCTCGCAACCTTCCAGACCGAAACGTTTCTCCGATGAGTACTTCTTGGCCAAGAAGGCCTCAAAGCCTGTGGCACGTGTCAAACGTGCGAGTATCAAACGCTTCTCCTCGGGCGAGAAGTTCAGCACGCCGGGAGTCTCAAAACGTTTGCGTATCCAATTGCACTGTTCCAGCGAATTGATGAACATGAATTCAACACCAATCTTATTGCAGTAGACATTCTCAAGACGGTTCAAGATTTCCCTGTGGGTAGAAAGCAAAAAATCATTAGTTTTTAGAGAGAAAGAAGAGATAGAGCTGAGAGCTACAGTGGTCTCTCCTTTTGTAGTAACATTTTACTTACTTCAGGGGCAAAGAGGCCTCATCGCCACCAATGAAAGTGGTGCTGGGCAGCTTGAACTGACGCTCCATATCCTGTTCACCTATAGTTTTTAGGATGGTTTTGTCAATTTGCATTTGTTGTTAAACAAAACGGAAGAAATATGTTAATACAAATGGCATAGTTATAATGAAAATCTATGATTAACTATTGTAAAGATGATGCTGTGATTAGTGGTAATTTTTTTTTGTAGGTGACGCATAATGTTTTGCTTTGAAATTCGGAGTGTAATGATTCGTGGTCTGTATAATATCGAGAATATATCCAGAATATATGTATATATATATAGAGAAGACATGCTGAACTGTATTATCTGTAGATATATGTATATATAAATTGAACTGATGATAACACTGGAGGGTCTAAGGGGAACATGCAGTACACCTATATAGATGAAATAAAATTTAAGGTTTCTCAGTTTTGTGCCTGTAAAAAATTTTGCATTCACATATCGAAACATGCCAAAATCAAACGAATCGAAATGAAAAATTTGCCAAAAAAAAAAAACCAAATGATAAATTTAAAATTAAAATGACTATTACAACGTATAGAGCGGTATACATATATAGAGAGAGCGATATTTATTATATATATATATATAGTTATATTTACTTGGTTCTTGATTTTTTTTTATAGATATTTTGATTAAAGTATATTTATTTTCGGTTTTTGGTTTTATTTGTGTGCATGAAAGGTACAAGGATACAGAGATCGATAGGGTTATATAGATCAAGGCACGACACAACGTTGTATGGGGATAGTGTATATATTATATATATATTATAGTGTGTGTGTTTGTATTATCGTTTGTGGGTTTTATTGTTGGTTTTATTTTGTACAAGACGGAACACAAGAGCGTTACAAAAATCATAATGAATTTTTTGAGTGTATGCGTGTAGTTTGTTGTGGTTGTTGTGGTTGTTGTATATGTTGTTTGTTTGTTGTTCTTGTTGTTGTTGTATAGTGTAGTGTAGTGTAGTGTAGAGTATGTGTGCGGGCAGTTACGCTAAGCTTACTTACCAAAACTGAAATTAGCGTAAATGGATTTCGTCGAGGTGTTGCCAGGCAAATCTGGTGTATTAATTTCGAGTGGATCGAGGTGAGCAATATTATGTCCTCGAATCTAAGTTGTATAATACGTGTACGTGTTTGTATTTGTGTGTGTGTACGTGTGTGTATACGTGTGTGTGTGTGTGTGTCAGTATTATTATAAACAAATGTTTGTTTGTTGTTGTAGTAATTTGTTGTAGTTGTTGTTGTTGTTGCACAATACACACATAATACAAGAGAAAGAGAATTTTGGAATATTTTTTTAAACGTTTCGTTCAAACGAATTTTTTTTGCGTTTCGATTGCAGTTATTTTGTTTCGATTGTATAAATATTTTGGGGGGGTTAGAAAGCATAAAAAATAAAGAAAAATTAATTAAAATTAGCATAAATTATTATAACAAAAAAAAAAATTATATATTTAAAAAAAGAAAATACATTTCAATAGAGACACAGAGAGACAGAGAGAGCGAGACACAAAAGAAAAAGCAGCAACAAACTGTTGAACGCAACACTAGGAGTGCTCTAAGAACAACAGTCAGAGAGTAAACAGGATAAATAGGATAACAAAACGGAAACATAAAGGTTTGTTTTGTGTGTGTGTTAAAGCCAAACACCATAAGTTATACAAACAGAGACAGAGAGAGAGAGAGAGAGCGAAAGTGATAAATATATAGAGAGTTTGAGACAGATAGAGATTACTTACAGTTTAAGAGACTTATGAGAGTAAATAACTAAACAGAACTGAGAGTGACAGAGAGAGCAAGAGAGAAAACTGACTAACTTAAACGACTAAAATGAACAAGACTAAGTTAAATGTATAGTTTAAGATTTATATATATAATATAGATGCCTGCCTAAGATGCCTCATCAACTCCGAATTTCATGTTATATATAAAATATGGGTATATTTATATATATATATATATATATTATTTATATATAAGTAACGTATGGGTTTTCGGGGTATGGTTAAATCGACTCAAAAAGCGCTAAAGGGTATTACAACTTTTACTTAGATGCTGTTTTTTTTTAAATTGGCGTGAGGTGCTGGTTTATGGTGCATTTGGTATGGGTATGGTAGGTGCAAAGGGTGCTATGCTGTGTGTGTGGGTGTGTGTGCGGGTGTGTGGGGTTGTTGTTGTTTTTGGTTAGGGGTTGTTCTTGTTGTTGTTGTTGAGTTTGTTGAAAAAGGAATTTACCAAACAAAAACCCAGAATGCTGCCTGAGCACATCTTCATTAGCGCGACGTGCAAGACCATCCTTGCATACAGTTTTTTCGCGTGTTAATATTCCCATCGGATCCAGATCAGATGCCAAATGACCACGTGACTATATAACGTACATTATATATGTATATATATGTGTCCTACATATATGCATATATATATATAGAGTATATTATATATATATTTATAGAGTATGTAGTAAAAACATAAATATGTAGAGAATTTTCAGAGATTTATATATATAGAAAGAGAGAGAGATTTGTTTTTGTTTATGTGTGCCAGCCAAGTAACTAACCAGAGTATGTTAGACTAAGAACATAATCAAATTTAAAGGTACTAAGTCATGGTACTAACTACACTGATTGATGATTAATAGAATAGAACCAAAAGAGAGATAGATCTGCGATTTGAGTTATATGAAATGAGTAGTAGTCCCAAAAATATATATCTAAACACAAACTGAATGCACATGTAAATGCTAGAAAAAAAACTACAAAATGTAAACAATTAAATGAACAATGGACGTAGTGCTGGGTATTTTTTAAGCCTTTGTGCGTAGGGGGAAGGGTTTTTTAAAAATCAAATAAACTATGGACTAAGACTACAATTTCAATAGGGGATAACAAGTGAGTGTAGAATTGTATTCAAAGACTTTATACAACAAAAAAGAAAGAAAAAAAAAAACAAGAAAATATACATAAATGTAAACAGAAAATTATAGAACCTAAATGGAAAACAAATACACAATAAGAAGAAAAAATAACAGGAGGGGGGGGGAAGTAGGAACAATAATAAAAACAAATAACGTTTTGCGGCTGCAATCTCAACTGTTCTCAACACTAATATATATTTTTAGAGAAATATGGACAGATAGAAAGATAGGTAGTGGGTCGTTGGGGTGGGGTGTGGGAAATTATATGGACACAGCCAGTGCATACCTGATAGCTTCGAATGATCGCCTGCACAGCCAAATGATCATCAATGGTCTTGGAGTCGGGCGCAGCGCTGGCAGCGCCTCCCAAATTGAAGGCCGTCAATGGCAACGTGTTCGCCTGCACGGGCGCCAAATTGGGTGGGCTCACGTACGTATTACTCCGGAAATATGCATCCCACGACTGTAAAGATCAAATCGAGAATATTCGGTATTAGTGGAAATTATTTATGATATAATAGCATAGCCTATAGCCATGTGTTTGCGTGTCTATAAAGTAAATTTCAGTTCTCTCTCTATTCATGCATATAGAATATAGATTGAAGTATGTATAACAATTTACATATGGTAGAAGATATAAAATTATACTATATAATAGTGAAATTTTAAAAGATTTCTTGCGAATGCGAACTAAATTAAATCATATATTTAGCAACTTGTTCGTCAAGAAAACCTATAGACAGAGGTCTTAATTTACAGCCAATAAATACCGATAAAATTCAAACGAATAATCTTAGTTATAGGTATTATATTAGACAACTTAGTATAGTTTATAGCTTGGATTTTCAAGTGCAAGCATATTTAATTATAATGCAGTAGCGTCCAGTTGACTAGCTGTAACTAAAACATGTTTTTATTTCGAGTTACTGTCTAGACGGATATGAAACAATTGACATTTGAATGAAATATGCGCATATTAATAAAGAATTTTATAACAATAAATTGCATAAACAATTGTATAAACAACTAGACACGATTGTGTAAATGTATAAGCATTAACATTTAAAATCTGCTGTATATTATAAACCAAAACGATATAGCCTAGATAAAGCTTTGATTCATAAGTTACAGTGACCAAAAGCCACAAAATATTGAACAATTTGAAAGCTATAGCTGCACAATGAGTGGTTCAAGGTTAGCTGATGTTAAGCGTAAACCTTCAACAATACAAAAAAAAAAAAAACAAATGAAATTAATGTATTAAACGTAAAATAAAGCAATGTTTTTAAGACGTTTCCAAAAAAAAAAAATTGAAAACCAGTTGTTATTTGTCGAAATGGCATTTCTATATGCATAAACATGTATTGTTTTCATTATTATAGAGGCGATTGAACCCTGACAATATTAACTTACAGTATGCACTGAGCTGGGATCCCTCAGCCAGGCATTGTACATCTCCTCCACGTATGATGCAGTGCTGCCATTGGCAAAAGGCTCAGCCGCTGCAGAGTTGTAGGTGCGCACAGCGGCAGCAGCGCTAGCCTTGATTAGCTGTAAAATCGAAAGAAGAATAAACATATTAATTAATATCTATAAATGAATAATAGTATTTGATTTACCTTTTGACTGCTGCTGCTATTGAGCAGCCATGTGGCAAAGTTTTTATGCGCCATTGGCGATAAAGCCAGGCTAAAGGCCGTGTGTGCTCTATGCATTTTGTAGTTTTACAAAATCTAACTGAAATATAGAAAAAAAAGAAATGTTTATAAAAGGAAACATTTATATATATACATATTTAAATAGCTAAATGTATATAAATAGCTTAGCAATTAGCAGTTCTAATTGATAAGCGCAATTATATACGATTGATTGTTTCGAAAACAGCTGTAATTTGTTATATTTGTTGCCTTTGTTGATGTTTTTGTAGTTCTTTTTGTAGTTACTTTTGTTGTTCCCTCCTTTTGTCTGCATGTTTGAACAACTAGCAGCTGATAATGGTCTTTCGTAATGCTAGAGAGTCAATTCATTGACAGTGATAAGATAATGGGGAACTAGAGTGCATTATTCAACTGACAAATAATTTAGTGAAATCGAACGGCAGCGAATCGAATTTGCCATTTGACGTCATAGTTAGTAGAGACTAAATGCCTGATTATGAAATAACCAGTTAACTAGCCATGTGATTAACAAAGATACCAAATGTATCTGTATTTATAGCCGTAGCTATAGCTTTAGTTGTAGCTGTATTTGTATCGCTATCCATGTAAGCAGCATATCTAGTCTAGACTATTAACTAGACACCTCGATGTAGACGGACATGGGGGCAGTGGATGATTATACACCTCGAGTTCTCCAACAAATATAATACAATATGGTATACGCACACACGTGATATCAAAACTTTTGGCTTCTGCTGGTGACGTCAAATTGTTGCTTTTGGCTTTGGATTTTGCTTTTGCTTTTGCCTTCTGCTTTTGCTGATTACTTGCCAAAACATACACATTTGCACAGTGGTGAAATGTTGTATGAATGTACATATAATTATATACATACATATACATATACCGCACAATCTATATACACTTTTTTTTTTTTTTTGGCTTATAAATTTTTGTCGTCTGGTGCTGCGCAATTGTCAAGTTTTTATTTTATATATTTTTTTTTCTCTTTTGATAATTGATATTTACACATGTTTAACTGGGAGCATTTGCATTGCTTTATTTGTCCAGTGTGTATGCCCTATATAAACCCTATCTATACGAAAGTATATTCAACCTGTTGCCAAAAATATTTCCATATTTAAATCATGCCACGCATTTTGTGCACTTTTATTTGTTTAATTAATTAGAAATACAACAACAACAACAACACCAACTTGATTGATAAGCTTAAGCGCGTGCCAATAAGCAAAAAAAAGTTGCTTCTGCTTTGCCCTCAACGCCCCTGTACGCTCTATGCAAATGGCAAGGCGTGGCAGATCGATCACATGTGATCATTATTATCACTGGCTGGGCAGCATGTGAGTGTTTGTGAGTGTGTGTGTGTGAGTGTGTGTGAGTCTCTCTGTCTGTCTGAAAATGTGTGTGAGGGTCGGAATTGTCGAA
>JBANCZ010003770.1:0-11723 GCA_037040025.1 Sphaerogastrella javana | reverse complement strand
AAACGGCGTATAAAAACCCTCTCATGCCCGAAATACAATGTTGCGTATATGCAACAGCGGGCATGAGAGGGTTAATATAACTAAAATAATATTAAATATTGAATATCTAATCTGTTCTAAGTTCTAAGTTCTATTCTAAGAATCTGAGTTCTGTTCTAAGAATCATAAGATGGAGACATGGCAGACCTCATAAAGAATTTTTCATCAATAAGTGCCTTAAGATCATATATGCGATATTCTCATCAAGTTGGATATCAAATCTAGGTCATCCAAGCCTTTGTTCAACATAGGCTTTAATCTTCAAAGAAAGGAAAAGGGAAGCATAGGGATGACAGATAATTCTGGCTACATATAATATTTCAAGAGCTTTCTGAGAAAAAAGTCATCTAAGACATCGCTACGTAAATTCCACCGCACCTGATGATAGGTGCTAATAGGGTGCCTAAGCATCCTTGTTGTACTTTAAGAAAAAAGTCAAATGTTGTATACATTTTAAGTGATTTCAGTCGCAAATGTTTGTATAAAACGTTTGGCAGAGTTTCTTCGATTAGAATAAAGGGTTATTCTATTAGCCTGGTAGCTGGAACACCTGTATATAGACTGGCACCTGCTTGTAAGCCAACATGTTCTAATGCGTGTTCATGTTTATGGGCAAATGTGTGTCTGTGATGGTAAATGTGTAAGCGTGTCCTTGCTGTATGTAATAAATTTCAATAGCTTGGGCCGAAAATGTCAGGGCGCAAACAACAAGCCTGGCAAAAACATAGAGCCGCAGCCATTTGCGGCAATTTCGGATCATTTTCGTATCGATTTTGCAGGCGCTTCTTGCAAATTTCGCAGCACGACGGCAGCAATAAAGGCGGCGTCATCGCCATCGTCGTCGTCGTCGTGGTCGGCCGGAAACGGAAGTTGCAAGTGGCATGCGTCGTTGCTGTCTAACCGCTGATGGGGTCTGTGTTGGTGTTGGTGTTGGTGTTGATGTCTGTGCTGCTGTCAGTGTTGGTGTCAGTGTTGGTGCCAGTGTTGGTGTCAGTATTGGTGTCAGTATTGGTGTCAGTGTTGGTGACGGTGTTGGTGACGGTGTCGGTGTTGCTGTCGGTGCTGATATTGGCGTTGGTATCGATGGTGGTCTTGGTGTCAGCTTATACCTATTTTCATTGTGTTCATTATTGTTGCTATAAGGTATTAGCGTTATTCTGCATTGTCTTTAACTTGTTCTCGTCCTTCTTTTTCTACTCTTCCCTTTCCTCATTCTCCTTCTCGTTCTTCTTCTATGTGTTTGTCCTGCTTGTAAAAAGGAAATCGCAGTCATTCGAATGAAAAGTTTAAAGCTATTTTAAGGGCTAGCGATTTGTTCTCATTTGGCACATTAATTAAGCACTTGTCATTTAGTAAGTCGGTCGCACAGCGAGCTAAGCAACGCCCCAAACACTCACAACAATAACATCAACAACAACAAGTTGCACAAATTCCCACATGACAAAAAAAAATACATCATAAGAGTAGTTTGACTTACAGATATCCTTTAAAACACATCTCTGTACAACAATAGAAAATTTTTAAAGAAAAATATGTTGGGTCAACAACAAAGCAGCTAAAATTTTCAATATTTTAATGTATTTATAAATTATAATCTATTAAAATTTTTAAAATTCACATTTAGTTATACTTAATATACCCTTTGATGCCGTTTAAATTGGTACAACATATAAAAATATTGCGCATACGCAACGTGTCCTTCGAAAGCAACAAGACAAAAGTCGAAGTGGGACTAAGCAACTTTTTACACACTCTGCTAATTCCAGACATTCGAAAATGAGCTATGACTATACTATACATATATATATATATATATACTATATACTATACTTTATATATATGTATCTTCATACATGTATAGCATGTATTTGCTTCTATTTGCTAACTACGCCTCAGCCATTTAGTCTGAAGATTTTGTTGTTGTCTGGCGCCGTTTAGATTTTCATATACAAGAATGATTTATGTAAATGCGTGTGTGTGTGTGTATGTGTGTGTTTGTTTACTATGTCACTGTAGTGACGTCACAGCTATGCTATCACTTAACTTTCGGTATATATATAAAAATATTTGTCAATATCTGAGAACGACTAATGTATGCAAACAGAAATGTAAATGTTATAGACATTTATAGATGTAGTACATCGTTCATATTCATGTATTCTATAAAAATTATGAAAATAGATTATTTAATAAGGAATTGATAAATTTAAGTCAGTTAAATGGATCTAGTCTAAGTAAATTTAACTCTAACGAAAAAATTTTTATCAATTTGTAGAGGTTACATTTGAATACGAATTTCCTATTAAAATTGTTTACTTAAATCTTAATAACATGACTTTTAAACTCATTATGGAAAGTAAATCTAGGTATTAATGGCAAATCCTGAAATCAAGCAAAAACGTGTATTTGTCTCAAGTTGTCCTAGTTATATAATCGGTGTATCGTAATACACCAAAGACTAAATATCCAACGAAAGATAGAACAGAATGCAAAAGACACAATTTACTTGAATGAATGCGTAAGTGGATGACAAAATGAATGTATGAGTGGTTGAGTATTTAAGTGGTTGGGTGTATGGGTGGTTTAGTGGGTGCTTGGACTTGGGTGGGTTGTGGGCTTCTGTGCCCAATTGATAAGCATTTTCTGGTTGCTTTGAAGAGGTTCTCATGCTCTAATAGAGACTAACTTATTATACATTCTGTTGTCCTTTTATGATATTTTCATCTATCGTGTCTTGATTTTTTTCTGTTTTTTTTTTCGGGTGCTGTTGCTTTGCTTTTTTTAATTTTTTTTTTTTTGTTTTTCCTTGTTTATTTTGTGCTTTGCTTGAATTCTTGTTGCTTTTATTGTTATTAATATTTCACTTCCTTTTTTTGGGGAGCTCAAATTGTGGGCTGCAGAAGCCGCAATTGCGTTTTATTTTGGGCTATATAAACACACGAATATATATATATATATGTGTGTGTGTGTGCGTGTGTATGTATATATAGTAAATAGTACATGTACATGTATACAGTAAATATGAACGATCTTTGGTTTGAGCTTACAAAATGGCTGCCTTGCGACTTCCAGCAATGGCGTCGTTCGCTTTAACATTGCTACTTTTGGGCATTTTATTATATTAAGCTATAAATTTCAAGGTCAGACGTCACATGCCAGCTGCCACTGTACCCTCTCAATTGTTATTGTTGTTGTTATTGTTGTTGTTATTATTGTTGCTATTGTTATTGTTGTTTTTTTGTATAACTTGTATATGTATTATGGGGTTCTTTTTTTGGTTGCGGCAACACGCAAAGGCGAAAAAAGGACATCTCTCAGCTGGCCCATTGAGGAACCTTTTGAGATTCCTGCTTGTCATGACTATAATGCCAACTAATTGCCTTCTTAAATGACATTTGCTGGCCCACAGACGAAAACATAACCACAAGCAACCCTCAGCTTCAACTCCAAGTGCAACTTCAAGTCCAAGTCCAGCTCCATTCACCATTTTCAGCTTCACTTTCACCTACAACTACATAAAGATATATTTGTATATATAATAATATATACATATAATATATTGTATGCCAGTTGTGCTGAGCTCATTTACCATGTAGGGCTTCCAAATAAATAATTTGATGTCATAAACTACACGCAGTTCACTTTGTATCAATGCTCAGGAGCTAAGTAAAAATTCAAGGAGTTTGCCTAAAGGACGCATAAGTAGCAATTAATATTAATACTAGATTATGAACTCTCAGGAAACACAAGTACAAATATGTCTGGAGCTGATAGGGGATTAATACAAATTGTACAAAAACATTAAGCGTATACAAAATCAACAGGATTAACATGTTAAATGGCAAAGTGCGATCTTTCTCAAAGAAATAATACATTAAAGGAGCATAAGATACATATCGAATAGTAGGGACGATGCCCGACAGTGAGAGCCTATGTTTAGAAATATTTAAATATTTTCGATTATCGACTTCGATAATTGACATTTACAATTGGTAATTCATGTGGATAATCGTTTATCCTAAAGTTGGTGAAGAATATTATTCGTCTTATATATTACAAATCTAATCTGATTTCTATATATATTATGTGATCTCCAATTTTAGCGGAATGGGGCAGGTATCTGTTCGAAATACGGTTAGACACTGAGACTGATGGTCAAACTGATGGCCTAATCGACTAATCTTGTTATCCTTATCAAGAATGTATATACTTCTTCCACGCCCCCCTCAGTTTGTTACACACATTTCTAATTGTTTTTCATATTTAAGATCTAAAAATAGAGAAATCGATTAAAAATACAAACTTATGCATTTATAGTTATAGTCATAAAATATTTATAGTTTTAATTGTTAGTAAAAGCGATAGTTTATACTATATAGCAGCTGTCTCAATTGTTGTTTATGCAACTTTTCAATACCTTAAAGGTCTTTAATTAAGTTTTATATTAGCTGAACGTCGACTGGCATTAAGGCCAAAAGGTGTTGGGCCGCTACATGTTGTTCCTGTTGTTGTTATTTCGGTTCGCTTCGCTGTCATGGCGCTGTGTGGCGCCACCTGCTGGGCGTTGCTTGCGTTTTATTTGAATTGCTATATATGTTGCTGTTGGGGCCCTGTTACTCGCTACCAGCTGCTTGCTACCTTCTTCCGACTGCCTGCTGTCTACCTAAAAGCAGATCTCATTTTGTGTGTGGCAAGTTTGTCGTAAATCGATGCGGCAGCCAGGCCTAAGCAGCCATAAACTAAGAGGCAACAAAAGGGCTGCTTTAAGCCATGTGCCACGTTGAATGGGCCAGAATGAACTGGTAGTAATGGATGTGGTAGTGGTAAGGGTTCAGCTACGTAGTGTGTGGTGCTGATGGTAAAGAGCGTCACCAGTTTTGTCCTTTTTTTTTGTTCCTGTTTATATTTTTACCACACCCCTCTTTTCCCTCTTTCGCTATCCCGCTCTCACCGTCACCCTTCCTCCCCTCTTGGTGTGCTTGAAGTGTCACTTTGGTTTGTGTGCGCCCTGTGACACGTGGCAACTTAAATTGAAATGCCGCCGGCAAAGCTGTACATATCTATTAGACTCTACGAGAGGGCTTTTTTTTGGATTTCCTTTTTTTGGGTGCTCTACACTTGAATGCGTCTATGCCCACCCTGTGCCCCGTTTTCAATTGGCGGTTACCTTAGGCGGCACTTAGCGGCTCTGAGAAATATCACCTGTTCCAGGCTGCAGCGACTGGCACATGGAATGCATTTTCTTCGATAGACAAGTCGACAACAGACCGCAATAAATTCCGATAAAAGCTGATTACATCTATACATATATCTGTACACATAAAATACCAAGAGTTTATCGAGCACCCTATTGAAATTACTGCAGTAGACAGGGCAGACCCCATAAAGTATATAAAAAATAGTTTTGCGATCTCGCTAGGTTGGTCTATAGTTCGAAAGCAGGCAGCTTTTGACAGGTGTGCGACCATGTACATAGATTGTAAACTTGTCAAACATAAAGAAGAATAGCTTCTACCGTCGACAGTGTACGACTGCACCGTATATTTTTATTTATTTATAATATAAACGCGGATGGGGCAAACGGAATACAGTTTGAGCGGAAGTTGACATTTGGCTTAGACCTTTCGGCCAATAGAGCATAGTCACATATTACATGTATATATTATATGGTATATATATAAAATATATATCTTTTAGTCAGTGCGTATGTATGTTCATTGTATTTTTGTCTTTCAATCTGACTCTGAGTCTGACTGTTTATTGATTTGCACTGCTTTTCGTTTTCGTTTTCATTTTCATGGCATGCCATGCGATTCATATGCAAATGCCGCATGCCCATGAGCGTGGGCGTGGGCGTGGGCGTGGTCATAAAATGTCAAGTGTATTGCCGGATAACCGCAGAGCCCAACAATATACAATCATAGCAATGCTGAGCCGATAACCAAAGCCACAGCCACCAAGCCAATCAGCCTCTCAGCCAAATTCAATAAGATGCATAGAGACGCAGTGCCGCAAACAGCTTCAATGCAAGCAGGCCAATTGCCAACTCAGTCCGCCAGTCATTCAGTCAGTCAGTCTTTGAGTCATTCAGTCAGTCTGTGAGTCATTCATGCAGTTAGCCACATTCACAGTCAGTCAGACAGTTGGCCAATTAGACAGCGCCCAAAGGGCTGACAATGCCAAAACGAGGACGCACATTAAAGCCAGGCCAAAACGATTTATGTAGTGCGGTAGACACACACACACACACACACATACACGCAGAGTACACACTTGACCATTACTAGCTATAGGGTATATTATAATAAATTCTATAGTATGGAATATAATACAAATTATGTATTATTTATGAGCGAAACAATAATAAACAACTCAGAAAGCAGAAAATATGAAGAGATCCAAGCACATAGCATATATGGCAAATCCCTACTGTTTATACCATATATAATATATTTTATTATCTAGATTCCAAGAGTAGTTAATGCTATTTACATCTAGTGACAAATACTAAAGCTTATCTTTGGTTAACTAACAATTCAATGATAGTTCATTTTATTATTGATTTAAATTTTTTTTTGATTATATAATACAAATGAAATATAATTTGGATAGAGTTATAGTACTATAGAACAAATCCCTAGCAAATCCCTAATGATCATACTATATTTTAATGCTATTATTGATTTACTTTTTGTATTATATTTTGTATTATATTATAAGATTATATGTTATATAAAATAAAAATATAATTTGAAATTAGTTTACAATACTATCGAGCAATACTATTGAAAAAAAAAATATGATTCTTATAGTTTTCTACGTTTAGTATAATAGTAATAGAGCATTTGATATAATCTGAATCTATATGGTCTTAACTTATTCTCAACAAACTTAATTCGTGCTAAAATCCATGTAAATACAGATGGTACAGAATCGGAAATATGCAGCACTCAAGAGGCAGTCATATACAAATTTACTAACTCGCTCTACAGGGTGTTACGAACACCCTGTTTCTATTTTTCTCTCTGTCTCTTTCAGTTTTTAACTGCACCACAGGCAATTTAACACAACGTGCAACGTAGTTGAAAAACAAAGTTGAAAAAGTCGCAAAAGTTAAGCTACAAATTACGTAATATAAGCTCTGCATGAAGAGAATTTAACTGGATTTGCCATTCGTCAGGTGGCGGTACCACCCCACGCCCCACCCCCCTAACCACCCCGCTCAGGGGACGAGGAAAAGAGCGGATGATGGAAATGTGAGTGGCACAAAAGGTCAGAGCGCCATATGGCAAACGATTGCAATTGTGGTGCAATGCGATTCTACCACAAGATTGATGCATCAGCATCAAGCAGGCAAGAGTTGTTTGCTGTAGATTATATAACTGATTGATTGATTCAATGACTGATTGATTAGCCAGCCTATTGATCATTTAATTACACTACAGTGCACCGCCTGGCCAATGCAGCGACAATAATTGCATACCAATTGCAATGCAGCCCTGTTATTTGACCATCATACAGCATCTGCAAAATGGCCAAGATATACGAACTGAATACGGACTAGGACGTGGATGTTGATGTCGATGAGGATTAGTGAGCCTCTTGGCCTATATCACGTACAGCTGGCATAATTCAACACTCAATAATGTGTCTATAAATTATTGTAAATGAAATTGCACAAATTGAATAAATATTCAATTCAGATTCAGTACAACTTAAGGGGATTTGATCATATGCGGGCTATTTTGTTATTATTACAATATTATAATATTCTAAAAATTATATACATGATATATGATAGATTTAAATATTAAGAATATAGATTCAAATCTACAATTTAAGGGGATTTGATCATATTCCAAACACAGCCATATACCTTTAATTAAATATGTTTGTTTACGATATACATAATAGATATATTCATTTCAAGAAATATTACAATCATTTCCGGACTAAAGTCATATATAGTAATGTATTAGACTCTGATATTCAGTTCAACTGTAACTGCAACTTAAGTGGATTTATACTTATATTTGATACATGAGGATTTCATCATTCTTTGACTAGAGTCATATATACTAATATTCTTTATAGATTCAGATATTTGGTTAATTTAAACCTTCAATTTAGGAGAGTTTGATCATATCCGGAGGCATATAAAATTATATATTTATATATATATGGTTTATGACCAATTCAGATATTTAGTTCAACTATAACTACAAACTTAAGAGGGTTTGATATTTTGCTAAAAAGATAAATATATATTGATACTATTATATATCAATATTTATATATTTATATAACATATATATGATATATCATAGAATCAGATCAACTTATAACTTGAAGAGAACTTAAGGCTGCGATTATTATAGATAAACATCTTCTGTAATATAGTGATATATGTGATAATAATAAATGTATTTATTTTTTCAAATACATTCTACATAAAACATTCGTATGTTTTATATTATAGAATCGTCCTATTTTAATCTGAAATCATAAACAACTGTATAATATATACATATATCTCACCCTAAATGCTATAACTGTAAAACCTATAGAATAATTGCAAACAAAGGAAACAGAAGCGGATATATTAAGTAGTAAAGAAATCAAGTTATTATGTAATATATATACTATACATATATCTATATAAACACAATATATATATATGTATATACTTTTGACCAAGTTTCTTTGTTGTGTTGTTTTAACAATCAGACGCATATAACGCAGCTAATTTTCAAGTTTTGCTAAAGTTGCAGCACCAGAGAAAAGAGAGAGAGAGAGAGAGAGATGGAGAGAGAGATAGAGAAAGAAAGAGAAAAATGAAGAGAGAGAGAGAGATGGGGATAGACAAACTAAGTTGTGAGAGAAAGCGAGAGAAAGAAACACTGACGCAGTTGCAATTGTCAAGTAAAATTCTACGACTCTTCCAATGAATTGTGTTTGTGAGTGAGTGTGAGTGTTTGTGAGTGAGTGTGAGTGTATTTGAGTGTGTGTGAGTGTGTATAAGTGTGTGTATGAGTGTGTAAACTGGGGTTTTGAGTCGTTGCCAAAAGGGCCTAAAAGGCATGGCAAAAGACACAAGGAAATGTACAAGAAGAAGGAGAAGAAAAAACGAAGCAAATGTAGACAAAGTTGGCAATGCAGTGGCAAGAGGAGTTGAACGAGGCAGCAGAAAGGAAGAAGGAGAAGGGGCTCTTTTTCTTGAGTGTAAAGGGGGGGTAGGGTGTCTATGGTTGGTGTTGCGAAACGGCCACAAAGGCGTCACAAAATGTGCAGCATACGCACAGGCGCCGCAGCACAAGTTTGCAATTGTTTTGCAGCAAAAGTTGTTGCAGCATTTATTATGATGATGATGAAGAGCTAGGCTTGGCCGTAATTGTGCTAGCCAACCTTATATCATAATGCAACTACAATTGTTCAAGTTGTTCCAGTTGTTGTTCCTACTGCAAAATTGAAGAACAGCTAAAAGTTTTGGTAATGAGGCAAACCTCCTTTCCCCCTTATCTCCTCTCAGTCAATCTAACTCCACTTTACTCCACTCTACTCTACCCTACCCTACTCTATCCTACTCTACTCTACCCTACCCTACTCCACCCATGCTGTCCTTCTACCCTACTCTACCCATGCTGTCCTTCCCATGGCAATTATCGCATGCTCTTGTCAACTGTAGTTGCATTTTTTATTCATTTCTTATTTACCCTTATTTTCCTCTATTTTATTAAAGCTTTTTCAACATGCACCCCATACAGATGATGCTTAGACCTTGTGTGTGTGTGTGTGTATGTGTGTATTGGAGGGGTTCATGCATAGGAACAGCATACGCTTAACGGTTTGTTGGCCACTTTAAGCCATACTACCAACGACTAATGCAAAAAAAAAAAAAAGAGTGTGGCGCTAAGCAAGAACAACAAAAAAACAGCGACAATCACAGAACACACACAGACATATGTATATCCACACTCACATGCGCACATACACACGTACACTCACACATGAGAGTGTGTTGGCATCTGCTTAAAATAATATTTAAAGTAATCACTGCAGTCGGACGCACCCGACAATGATTTGCACAGTCACCAACTGCCCTATACCCTATAGACAGGCCAAGTATATAATCATACAGATATATACAATAGATACAGGGTGCGCAATTTAGTGATTTGGTAATTTAGTATTGAATATCTATGACAACCAAATTTGTTTTGGAAACGTCGAGCTTTACCTGATTTTAGTCATGAATCATTACATAATCGAATTTTTAGGTTTAACTCCTTTTTTTATGGGATTCCTTAAAATCAAGAGCATTGACGACCAAAAAGGCAACACTGTTCCAAAATATCGACAAAAATGTAGGTCAAAGTAATGAAAAATGTCGAAAAGTACTTGTTTTTTGTTCATCCAATGGCGGCGTCCGTTTAATCGTTATTGTTTTAAAACAACTAACGTATATTAAATGGAATCAATCAAAATTTAGAAATCAATTTCAATTATTAAAATCGGTTAAATCACTATAAAGTTATCCAGTTTTAAAGTACCGAAAGATAAGCACCCAGTATATATATAATTTTATGAAAGTAAATCTCCAGGTATTGAAATTTAATTGATATTTTCTCTAGATATTGAAATTAAATCTCTATTTCTGTGTACTGTCATCATATGAATTACAGATATAGGGAAATGCATATGTAGGGCAATTAAACTGTTTTTATAAATAAGTCTAGTAAAAATATTGTCATGAACATGTTTACAAACAAAATCGTACTTCCTCGTCCTAAACATAGTGTAGTCAAAAAATAAAATAAATAAAGGAAAAAAAAGCTTTATGAACGCGAAATTCTGCGCATGAATATGAAAAATCAAAGCGCATTAATGTAAGGTAAAATCTTTGATTTTATAATCACCGATACTCGCATACCCTGGAAATGTTTTAGCTATGATAGAGCCTAAAATTGGATGGAGATTGAGTATAGAAAATGCAGTATATACAAACTCTCTTAATGATATTTCCGATTCAAATAAAAGATACAATATATATAGTAGGAGAATTATATATAGTATGATTACAAAAGATTATAACCATCTAAAATATTAGAAGTGAGTGTAAAAGGAAAATGGAAACTGGAAACTGGAAAATATAAATTTGAACTAGTTATGTATTATACCTAAAGTATTTAACGGGTAGCTTCTAGTCGTGCCGCCTGGAATCCGATCTTAAATGCCAAGTGCAAAGCGTGCCATTAAAAATATATATATAATATATATATTTATACCACACATACGATTGCAATGCACCAGCAACTCGCCAAGTGCACTACAAACAACAAATATAAAGCAACCACAGCAATAGCAACAGAAAACAGCGAACAGTTTGTAAAGAGCACAATACCAAAAAAATGAAAGAAATAAATGGAAAAAATCGTTGCAGCATTTGAGCCGCCGGGACCGTATGCATCGTATTTACCATTGTATTATACTATAAACTATACTATATACCATTCACCATATATCAAATACCATATACCGTATACCATATACCATATACCATATACCATATACCATATACCATATACTACAAACCATACACCATACACAATATACCATATACCATATATCATATACCGTACAATCAGATTGCACTATCCAGGTGAAATCAGTGCGAATTGTTTGTG
>JBANCZ010003769.1:0-11726 GCA_037040025.1 Sphaerogastrella javana | reverse complement strand
TAATTATGGCTCGGTGCGACGACGCGTTATCATCATGCAAAATCCACGAATTGTCTTTCCATAAATCTGGCCGTTTACGACGAACATTCACACGCAAACGCCTCAATACACCCAAATAATACTCCTTATTCACTGTCTGACCTTCAGAAAAAAATTCTGAGTGCACAACACCACGATAATCGAAGAAAACAGCGAGCAAAACCTTCCGGGTACTTTTTATACAGAAGGTATATGTACCGTTGTCTTCGTTTATTTGCTGCCATTTTGATGGTAATTTGAATACGTCTCTTCTGAAGAAGTCCTTGTCCCTATTGCCAAAAAAAACGGCGATTCGAATTTCACAAGCCTCCTTTGAACTCTACTTCTGCCTATCGAAAAAATTTTACATTGCCAAAAACAGATGATAATCGCTTGGTGCAATGCCCGGACTATAAAGTGGATGCATTAAAACATCCCTCGAAGCTTTTCAATCGCTCCAATTGTTGACAGTACAGGTCAGAGTTGATGGTTTGGCCATAAGGCAACACTTCGACTAGCATCTCTTTATAGTGACCAACAGATCCAGAAATTAGTCGAGTTTATTACGGTGCAAACAACTGATGTCAGTTCAAACCCAAATTGAAGAAGAAGACCCTGAAGACAACATTCACGGAGATCTTGAAGAGCTTGGGGAGGATAGCCACAACTCTACAATCGCCAATGCTTCAGCTGGTTTCATCAGAATAACATTGCCTCCGTTCGAGGGTAACTATGCCGAGTATAAAAACTGTATAATGTCGTTTAAACAAGTTGTAGATCAGCACAATGGATTATCAATTATTGAGAAGTTTAATTTGCTAATTGGTTGCTTATCTAGAGCTGCGCTGCACACAGTCAAAGCCTTTCAAGTAGCCCCAGATAATTATCAAAAGGCCCTAGACCGTTCGAAGGCTCGCTATGATAACCGATCCTGGTGTTTTTGGAGAACTTTTCCTCGATACTTAATTTGCTTGTCGTCACTAAATCGACAATGCAACTGGTCTCTTCAACTCGCTAAAATATCTGGGCATAAAAGCCCAAATCGCTCGAGCCATCCCTATTTCTATCGTCATGGAAAAGGCAGATCTATTGACTAACCGAAAATGGAATGAATCGCTCAACCTCGCAAGCCTACTGAAGTGGGATGTCGTATGGCACAAAGGAGACAACAACACCTCATGCCCAGACCAGTGCCAATAATCGCAGTTATCAGACACTACGTCAAGGCTCAACATTCAACTGCAATGCAAAATCATGCCAGATATGTTCAGTCCAGGTCATCGAATAAGAAAGTGTCCTCAATTTGAACAAATGGATGTTCAACATCGCAAGACGCTAAGGGACTTTCGTTGTGTCTAATTTGATTTGGTAAGGGTCAACTGGCCAAATGCCAATCACAAAGTCGTTGCCGTACTTGCTCTCGATCGCATCACTCATTGCTACATTATGATAACTTGGAACCTATATCAGCACCCACTCCATCAACGTCGCACATGGAATCTGAACAGTTTGCACCCGCCGTTGCATACACATACACACAAAGAAGTCTACAGATTGAATCATCTTGGCGACTGCTTTGAGACGCATCTGGTGGATTTAGGATTGGTCGAGCTCTACTAGATTCTTGCTCCCAAGTCAACTTCATTTCAGTTGACTTCGCTCAATCACTCCGGCTGCCTCACACAAAGGTCAACATGAGTATAAGCAGCATTGGAGATTCTCACACTCATGTTAAATATACAACTTCTACATTTGTTAAATCCCGGCAACGCAATTTTGAAATGCCGCTAGACTTTTGTGTAATTAAACATATAGCCTACCAACCTGACGTAGATTTGGATACGTCGTCTTGGAACACCTCTTGCTGACGAGCAATTCTACAAATTCCGTCGAATCGACCTACTGAAGGCACAGAAACCTTTTTCGATTTTCTAGCAGGTGGTCAAATCAAACTGGGTCCGAACCTCTTAACACTACAAAAAACCTTGTTCGGATGGATATCTGGCCGCTGTCTTAGGCCAAGCTATCGATTTCCGAGTGCCTACTCACCCACCATAGATGATCCAATTAATCAAAACATGGAACGACTCTGGCGCATTGAAGATATTACCGAACCTACTAATAAGCTCACACCAGAACAACAACAATGTGAAGAAACTGAAAACTGTGCGTCAACAACAGGATGACAGAATTGTTGTTCGATTGCCATTCAAGAGTGATCCAAGAAGCCTTAGAAACTCATGAGAAACAGCCAACAGAAGATTTCAAGCATTAGAACGCTCACCCTAGACTAAGACGACCTGTATAGAATTTATGAGGGAGTTCTACTCCTCCTGTCATACTTCATCGTAAAGATCGCTTAATGATCTACTTCTCGTGGGACCAACCATACAGTCGGAGATGTACATGCTACTTTAACGTTTTCAAATGTACCGATTTGCCATACCTGTGGATGTTGTCAAAATGTTTCGACAAGTACTTGTGGATCCAATTGATCGCAAGTACCAATACATTCATTGGAGAAAGTCACTGGAAGAAAAGCTTAGCACATACAAGCTCAACACATAACATATGGAACCGCCTCGGCACCCTATCTGGCAATACGCAGCATGAACTACTTGGCGGAACGCAACTCACAGACATACAGCAAAGGTGCATTGGCAATTAAATCATCTTTCTATGTATATGATTTCCTTTGTCGCCATGACACTATCGACGGTGTTCGTTTAATCAAGGGTGAGGTAATTCGGATCCTTAGTTAAGGGAAATTCGAGCTTGCGAAATGGCATTCAAATTATCCGGATTTCGTTGATGATCATACAGTAAAGGACCTCAACCTGGAGAATGCTACAGTCACATGCACATTGGGTCTTAAATGGGACCAAAAACGTACTTAAACTCCAAAAGAAAAACGAAAATGTTGGAAAAGTGGCGATTTATTTTTCAACATAATCTCATTTTAGCTCGATACACTTGACCAAGCGATGCTCCAACTTCTTTAACCCGTCTGAAAAATACGTTTTTTCGAGGTCCGCAAAATAGGCCGCTGTGGCGGCGACGACCTCCTCATTCAACGCAAATTTCTATCCAGCGAGTGACTTTTTGAAGTTTGGAAACAAAAAGAAGTCACACGGTGTAAAATCAAGTGAATATGGTGGATGAGGTTGCGCTTAAACAGCGTCAAACACTGCTCTGAAGTGGTCTCACAGTTGCGTCGACAGCTTCCTCATGCCCATAATTTCATGCGGGATACCCCCCCCCCCCGCGGTCTTTTGAGATGCCTACTGTCTTAGCTATCTCGCGCATATTCAATCGGCGGTCTGCCAATACGAGATCGTGGATGTTTGTCACGTTATCCTCCGTGGTAGCCGTTTTCGGGGCACCTGGAAGTGGCTCATCAGAAACCTACGTGCGATCACGTTGAAACTTGTTGAACCAACTTTTGACGGTCGCCATCGAAGGAGAAGAGTCACCGTACACAGCATCCAAGCGCTCTTTGATTTCGCTGCTCAATTTCCCTTCAAAAATCAAGAGTCGAATCACAGACCGATATTGCTCTTTCTCCATTTTTCTAAAATCCGCGGACACGTCCGATTCCACACGCAGTCAAAACAAAACTACGAGTCCGATTTCGACAGTAGCCGTCTACGAGAATATACTACACGATAGTTAATTTCTCTTGCGATAGTGACGCCATCGTGCGGTGAGGCTAAGTACTTATCGGACTGCCCTCGTATTCCTATTTGCATTTGTTCACAATCCATTATCGAATACCATAACTAAACGCAAAATCCTATTAGTGGCTTCATCACTGTTCGACCCACTAGGCCTTGTCTCTCCAGTTAACATCGTATCGAAAATCCTGTTTCAAAAAATATGGTTGCGCAAACTTGAATGGAATGAAGCTGTCCCACAAGATCTTCAGCTCGTTTAGATAAACCTCATTTCAACTTTGTCAACTTTAGAATAACTAGCAATACCACGTCACTGTCTGGAACCACATTCTGCAAGCTTACAAATACATGGGTATTTTGACGCATCTATACGAGCCTATGGATGCTGCCTGTATGTCAGAACGGTTGATACCAATGGGCGCATCAAGGATCTACTCTACTACTCTACTCTACTCACATCGAAATCAAGGGTGGCCCCAATTCGAAAGCTCTCTCTACCAAAGCTGGAATTAGGTGGCGGTCACCTACTTGCACAATTGTATGCCAAAACAAAGGGGTTATTTGCAACAAAGAAACTTAACACCTATTTATGGACAGACTCGAATATTGTTTTGCATTGGATCCAGCAGCATTCGGCGTCTCTGCAACCTTCGTCGAGAATCGCATTTCAGACATACAAGAAAATACAATGGGCTGCCACTGGCGGCACTTTCCATCAGCCTGCAACACAGCCGACTTGGTATCTTGGGTATGTGCGCCCCTAGAATTGAAAAAATTTATTTAGTTTGGAGGACCCGCATATTTACTCCAAGACCCCGATGCCTGGCCGACCACCCAACAAAATAGTATGGATATGGATGTAATTAATAAAGAAAAACGCAAATCGGTCTTCAAGGCTCCAGTGTACTCAAATCACCTGCTTGCTGCGGTGGACTCTACGAGCTCGCACAGCCGTTGTCTTTGAATAGTCGCATGGGTAAGATGTGACCAGTCCAGGAAAACCTCGTCCACACACACTCATCAATTGGCAGCACAGGAGAATTTACGAGCATTCCATTGTATCATTTGGAATGTACAAATGCGCTATTTTTCTAAGGAAATCCTCAGATCCCTTCTAACAGAACTCTTCTGGCTTTAACCTTCTCAAAGTTGGTGGCCGACTGGAACTAGCAAATATTCCCTGCACACAAAAGCACCCCATTTTACTTCCAAGCAAAGACACTTTCGTTTGGTGTATCCCTTCGAAACTATCACGCCGGACCAATGGCTTTAGTGGCTTTGCTGTGAACGGAGGTTTAGACTGTAAACGCCAGAGATCTAGCACGTCGCATTGTCAGGAACTGTGTCCACTGTGTACGCTACAAACCTGCACTACAACAACAAATTATGGGAAACCTTCCACTAGAGCGACTGACGGCATCGAGGCCATTCGCCCGCTGTGGAGTCGACTTCTGTGGACCCATTTACACGTATCTACGAATTCGGAGAAAGCGCCCTGAGAAAAGCTATATCGCAATTTGTATATGCTTCAGCACCGAGGCGGTGCACATTGAGAATGTCTCATTAATGTCGCATTAAAGCGCATGATAGGCAAACATGGCCTGCCTACTGACGTGTTTTGTGACAACGCCACTAATTTTAATTTTTTTCTTGTGGGTGGACAATAAAGGGCTTTCCCTGAATATCCAGTGACTGATGAAGAGGTTGAAAATTTGGAGCGCTGGAGACGAGTAAGCGCTATTAAACAAACATTCTGTCGTCGATGGTCAATGGAATATATCAACGAGCGCCAAATGCTTACCAAGTGGACAAAAAATCAGTGCTCTGTTTCTGTTGGAGACATGGTAATCGTACACGAGGATAACGTTCCGTCTCAACGATGGATACTCGGCCGTGTTGAATCTGCCATCCCTGGCAAGGATCAGTTGCTCCGAGTCGCCGATGTTCGCACTGCCAAAGGAGTAATGTGCCGACCTATTCGGAAACTTGCAATTCTTCCTGTATCTTGAAAGTTGGTACTTTCAACGGGCCCGGGATGTTGGGTCAGATGACCCTTAATTATTATTGTTAAGATTGCATTTGAATTATGTTGAAGCACCCTAGTGTAAACTCTCTTAAATCTTGGATTGATTCTCTTAAATTGTATTAGCATTAAACTCACCATATGTGCAGCTCATCATAAATGCTGCACATAAAGAACAATGATATGAATAAAGACAGTTGGTAAAAATAGCTCATACTAAACGGTCGTGTTCGGTGGTCAAATCTTTTCAGACGGAATTAAGCCCTAACCCCCGCGATCCTAACTCGATCTTGGAAAAAGCTCCCTCATTCTACATTTTGGCGGTCAACGTGGGGCCGTTATGGCTTTTCCGGAAAATTTAATTTTAATTTTCATAAAAATTTGTTCGTCCTAACCTCGTTTAAGTTTGACTCAATTTGAGTGCAAGTGCATATACATACACACACACGTATGTGCATAAACGCATCGTCGTCGCTAGCTTATCGTAGCCTAGCATCTTCATTAACTCGCTGTTTTACATGTTCGCGCATATGCATACACACATACGTATGGTTTCATCGTCGCTGCTGGCTTATCGTAGTCTAGCATTTGCTCAAATTCACCGTCGGTCGAATTCTTCGCTCAATCGCTGCCCTCTGCCGGCGCACCACTGCCCTTGAC
Source organism: Sphaerogastrella javana (assembly GCA_037040025.1). Classification (NCBI taxonomy): domain Eukaryota; kingdom Metazoa; phylum Arthropoda; class Insecta; order Diptera; family Drosophilidae; genus Sphaerogastrella; species Sphaerogastrella javana. Next base: position 5,351 of record JBANCZ010003769.1, on the reverse strand, counting down.
GGCACATCGGAACACCTGTCAGTTTTACCGCTGCTTTCGTCCCTACCCGCTACAGCGTCGTTCACTTATCGTCTTGTCGCTCAATTCTTCGCTCAATTGCTGCTTGGTCTGCGCAATCGCAACTTCTGCCGCTCTATCGCTGCTCTCATCGCACTATTGCTAATCTCATCGCACTATCGCTGCTCTTGTCGCTCTAACATTTCCCCCGTCGCTCTATCGCAAATTTGTCACTCAACTGCACAAATCTTGCACATGCTTCCCTTTCGATCGATTAGCATCGCATGATTTGAATGATTGTACAGTCCGTACAAAAGGTGACAAATAAGCAAGAACATAATGAAAGCAATGGAAAAAGAAACAAATTGCATTATGGACTTCAAAAAGCTGAAGACACAACGCGCAAATATTAAAAGAAATATTTCGCGCATTCATGGCATAGTGGATCCAGACGTAAAGGGAGAAAAATGCACATTAACCACAGAATACCTGAACTGCAGACTCGGAATACTAGAAGCGTATTACAAACAACTCATGGCAGTTCAAACACAAGAATAAGACCCTGAAGACAACATTCGCGGAGATCTTGAAGAGCTGTACATTGGCATCAAGATTTGCATTAAGGAACAACTTGGGAAGGATAGTCACAACTCTACAATCGCCAATGCTTCATCGCCTCCAGCCATGGTTTCATCAGCTGTAAAACTTGCCAGAATCACATTGCCTCCGTTCGAGGGTAACTATGCCGAATATAAAAACTTTATAATGTCGTTTAAACAAGTTGTAGATCAGCACAATGGATTATTAAATATTGAGAAGTTTAATTTGCTACTTGGTTGCTTATCTGGAGCTGTGCTGGACACAGTCGAAGTCTTTCAAGTTACACCAGATAATTATCAAAAGGCCCTTGACCGTTTGAAGGCTCGCTATGATAATTCGACCTTGGTGTTTTTGGAGAACATCTCTTCGATACGTAATTTGCCTGTCAAATCGCTCAAGCCATGCTAATTTCAATCGTCATGGAAAAGGCAGATCCATTGACTAAACGAAAATGGAATGAATCGCTTAATCTCGCAGGCCTACCGAGGTGGGATGACTGTGTGTCTGTGGTGGAGAGGTATTGCCAATATCTAGAGTCGTATGGCACAAAGGAGACAACAACACCTTGTGCCCAGACCAGTGCCAATAATCGCAGCTATCAGACACTCCGTCGAGGCTTAACATTCAACTGCAATGCACAGTCATGCCAGATATGTTCCAGTCCAGGTCATCGAATAGGAAAGTGTCCCCAATTTGAACAAATGGATGTTCAGCATCGCTATGAAGCCGCTAAGAGACTCTCGCTGTGTCTAAATTGCCTTGGCAAGGGTCATCAGCTGGCCAAATGCCCATCACAAAGTCGTTGTCGTACTTGCTCTCGATTGCATCACTCATTGCTTCATAAGGATAACTTGGAACCTAGATCAGCACCCACTCCAGCAATGTCGCACATGGAATCTAGACAATTTGCACCCGTCGATGCTGTTTCACACACACACACAAAGAAGTCTGCAGATCTAATCATCCTGGCAACTGCTCTGATATTGGTAAGAGACGCATCTAATGGATTTAGAATTGGTAGAGCTCTACTAGATTCTTGCTCCCAAGTCAACTTCATTTCAGACGACTTCGCTCAATCACTTCGGTTAGCTCGCACAAAGGCCAACATGAGTATAAGCAGCATTGGAGATCCTCACATGCATGTTAAATATACAACTTCTACAGTTGTTAAATCCCGGCAACTCAACTTTGAAATGGCGTTACGCAAACTTGAATGGGATGAATCCGTCACACAAGATCTTCAGCTCGCTTGGATAAACCTCACTTCATCTTTGTAGTCACTTTGGAGTCACTAGCAATACCACGTTACTGTTTGGAACCACATTCTGCATGCTTACAAATACATGGGTATTTTGACGCATCTATACGAGCCTATGGATGCTGCCTGTATGCCAGAACGGTTGATGCCAATGGGCGTATCAAGGTTCATCTACTCACATCGAAATCGAGGGTGGCCCCAACTCGAAAGCTGTCTCTACCAAAATTGGAATTAGCTGGCGCTCACCTACTTGCACAATTGTATGCCAAAGCAAAGGAGATATTTGCAGCAAAGGAACCTACCACCTATTTATGGACAGACTCGAATATTGTTTTGCATTGGATTCAGCAGCATTCGGCGTCTCTGTCAACTTTCGTCGGGAATACAATGGACTGCCACTGGCGGCACGTCCCATCAGCCTGCAACCCAGCCGACTTGGTATCTAGGGGATGTACTCCGCTAGAATTGGAAAAATCCATTTGGTTTAGAGGACCCGCATATTTACTCCAAGACCCCGAAGTATGGCCAAGACCACTCAACAAATTAATATGGATATGGATATAATTAATCAAGAAAAACGCAAATCGGTCTTCAAGGCTACGTTGGATTCAAATCACCTGCTTGCTGCGGTGGACTCTACGAGCTCGCACAGCCGCTGCCTTCGCATAGTCGCATGGATGTTACGATTTTGTGACCAGTCCAGGAAAATCTCGTTCACACGCACGCATCAGTTGGAAGCACAGGAAATTTTACGAGCATTCCATTGCATCGTTTGGAATGTACAAATGCGCTATTTTTCTGAGGAGATCCAGGACCTCAGCAAGGGCAAGCAAATTTGTAATTAACTTAAATATCTAAATCCCTTCTTACAGAACTCTTCTGGCTTTAACCTTCTCAAGGTTGGTGGCCGATTGGAACTAGCAAATACTCCCGGCACACAAAAGCACCCCATTTTACTTCCAAGTAAAGGCACTTTCGTTTGGAACTACATGCGTTTCATACATCTTCGAAACTATCACGCTGGACCAATGGCTTTAGTGGCCTGGCTGCGAATGGAGGTTTGGATAGTAAACGCCCGAGATCTAGCACGTCGCATTTTCAGGAACTGTTTCCATTGTGTACGCTACAGACCGGCACTACAACAACAAATTATGGGAAGCATCCCAGTAGAGCGACTGACGGCATCGAGACCATTTGCTCGCTGTGGAGTCGACTTCTGTGGACTCATTAACACGTATCTACGAATTCGGGGCAAGCGCCTGAGAAAAGCTATATGGCAATTTTTATATGCTTCAGCACCAAGGCGGTGCACATTGAGATTGGCTCGGATCTATCGACCAATGCATTCCTTGCTGCATTAAATCGCATGATTGCCAGACGTGGCCTGCCCACTGACGTGCTTTGTGACAACGCCACTAACTTTACTGAAGCAAACAACAAACTTCAGGAACTGAAAAAGTTCCTATTCAAGAGTGAAACTCAACAGTCAATTATCAATTTTTGCACAAATGAATTCATCAATTTCCACTTTATACCCCCTAGGGCCCCTCACTTTGGTGGACTGTGGGAGGCAGCCGTTAAAAGTGCCAAGGGCTTAATGAATCGATCATTAACGAAGACTGTCTTAACCTTCGAGGAGCTATCTACGGTCATGGCAGACGATCTTAAATTCTCGGCCACCCTCGCCGCTTTCATCCGACCCAAACGACTTAGAAGCACTCACTCCTTTCTTGTGGGCCTACCATTAAGAGCTCTCTCTGAATATCCGAGGATACTCGGCCGTGTTGAATCTGTCATCCCTGGCAAGGATCAGCTAGTTCGAGTCGCAGATGTTCGCACTGTCAAAGGAGTAATTCGCGGACATATTCGGAAACTTGCAATTCTTCTTGATTCTTGAAAGATGGTACTTTCAACGGTCCCGGGATGTTGATTGCATTTGAATTGCATTGAAGCACCCTAGTGTATTAGAATTTAACGCAAGATATGTGAAGCTCAGCTTAAATAGCTGTACATATAGTAAAGAACCATGATATGAATAAAGACAGTTGGTAAAATTAGCTCAAACTAAACGGTTGTGTTCGGTTGTCAAACCTTTCAGACGGAATTAAACCATAACCCCCGCGATCCTAACTATTGCTCGATTTTGGAAAAAGCGCCCTGATCCTACACCACCTGTGTTGCATAATCCATTCTTCGCAGAGGTTGCGGGATCATGTGGTAATTTGAGTCCTGGACACAGACTCCAAGGTCAAGGGAGGATGCCACACGGGGCAGTATTGTGGGTTACTGCAAGGGCGGAGTGTTCCCTCAGATCAAAGATGCCGGATGGCCCTACCACTCTGAGTGACAAAGGCGATACTCGATCTCTTCAGATTGGGAAGCGCATCCAAGATGGGCAGCAACCTCTGCCCTACAACTCCGCCTGACATCCTCATCCAGGAAACGTGGATACATTGTGTCAAGGTTTCTGGGCTGACGACCCAAAACAGCAAGCTATACAGCGCCTCAAGCGAGGGTAAGAACAACAATAATACCTTATTTAATTTCCAAATTTACCAATAAGACTTGCTCTGTAGTGCCATGGGAACCGGGCAGAAAGGCTTCGTCATCGTCATAGTCATCGTCATCGTGATTAACGATTAATGACTGACGATTGTCGATAAACGATTGGCTATAGACGATTGACGATAGACGATTGACGATTGACGATAGACGATTGTCGATTGTCGATTGACGATTGACGATTGACGATTGACGATTGACGATTGACAATTGACAATTGACAATTGACGTTTGACCATAGACGGTTGACAGTTGACAGTTGACTGTTGACGATTGATGATTCACGATTCACGGTTGACGATTGACGATTGACGATTGACGATTCATAATTGACGATTCATGATTGACGATTGACGATTGCCGAGTGACGATTGGCAATTGACGATTGACCATAGACGGTTGATAGTTGACAGTTTACTGTTGACGATTGACGATTGACAGTTGACGATTGACGATTGATGATTGACGATTGACGATTGATGAATGACGATTGACGATTGACGAAGGACGATTGACGATCGACGATTGAGGATTGACGATTGATGATTGATGATTGATGATTGACGATTGCCGATTGACGATTAAACATAGACAGTTGACAGTTGACAGTTGACGATTGACCATAGACGGTTTACAGTTGACAGTTGACGATTGACGATTGATGATTGATGATTGACGATTGACGATTGACGAATGACGATTGACGATTGAGGGATGACGATGATGATGACAATGATGACGATGATGACGATGACGATGACGATGATGATGATGATGATGATGATGATGACGATGATGACAATGAAGACGATGATGACGCAGATGACGATGCTGACGATGATGACGACGATGACGATGATGACGATGATGACGATGATGACGATGATGACGATGATGACGATGATGACGATGATGACGATGATGACGATGATGA
>JBANCZ010003768.1:0-11729 GCA_037040025.1 Sphaerogastrella javana | reverse complement strand
ACATATATACATATATACATATATACATATATACATATATACATATATACATATATACATATATACATATATACATACATACATATATACATACATATATACATATATAGTGAATTTTTTGCCAAAAATTCAACCAATATCGTTCCACAACCACCGTATTCGCCTGATTTAGCTCCGTGTGACTTCTGGCTGTTCAGCAAACTTAAACAACCGCTCCGGGGAAACCGATTTGAGTCAATTGAAGACATTAAACGAGGATTGAAGGCTACTCCGAAAATTGACTTAAACAACTGTTTCGAGGATTGGAAAAAACGTTGGCGAAAGTGTATTGTGGCCGGGGGGGGATAACTTTGAGGGGGACGAAATAGATTTGGCAGAATAAATAAAGAATTGTAATATTATGACCAAAGTCCACAGTAGTACTTCCTCAAAGAACGAAACACAGTTTCTCTACTGTCGGGCCAGTCCCTACTGTTTGATATTTTTATTGTACTATTAGCTTTTTTGTTTATATTGATTAATTTTACCTCATCTGTCACAAGAACTAAATGACGTTGCTTACAAAAGAGTATGAATATAACCATTAAATACTGCAAACAGAGTGCGCTGCATGTTGAATGATTCAAACATAAGGTTCGGTTTTCATTGGGACACACGTGTTTTAGCATAAATGAAAAAAGTCTTGAAAGTGCTTTCAAGCAGCATAATGTCTCACCTTTATTATGTATTTAATTTTGTAGAAGAGTGTGGATGGTCACCTAATTTTTGTGCTACTGATCCACTCCACTGATACACTGCTGCTTTTCCTCAAGCCCTTTGTTGTCGCGCTTACCTCTGGCTTCGTTTATACAAGCTTTGGATTGAAACATACGTTTGTAAAGTGGGCAGGATGCTGAAACCCATGTGCAGTCTGTCGGTGTGGTAGTCAGTGGCGCCACAGCCAAAGAGATTAGGATAAAGTGTACATGTATGAATATAGCAAATGTGCGTAGAACCGACCATAATTGCAGCATAGTCAAAGTCTTATCTCGTTCGTGTGATAAAGACGCGGAATATCTAACGTCAGGAATGAATTGAGCAAGCTCTTGATAAACATTAAACTTTAACATAAAATTTTGAGTAATGTATATAACAAACAAATGTTTGTTATTTGCGTTAAGGCGGGGCAGTAGCTTCGGTTGCTATAGACCTAAACCCAACTCTGGGGCCACAGTTGCAAAACTATGCAAAAAGGTGATGAAGGGCACAGTCACACTGCATTAATGTATTATACAGTATATGTGTGTATGGCTGGGTAACTTTGTCTAGTTGTATATGGTATGTATTTATGTGAGAGATTTGAAAACATCAGCTGCGTGAGGCCCAACACAATTTAGCAATCAAGCGACAACACATTTTTGTGGGAAATATACACATATAGTGGAACTTCATCGACTGTTATTCAGGTTGTTTTCATTGTTAGGTCAGCTTTGTAATGTAAAAGGTTGCCATGGATTTGTTGGTCAATTCAAATGACTTTCAAACTGTGACACGCAGATCCATCCATCCTAGTCGGCATAAATATTTTGACGAAATGAAAATGATGGATTTTTGCTTATAAGTTTTTATTGGTTTTATAGAACTTAGCAATTTTTTTTTCATTTTATATCTCAGTAATACAAACTTAAAAATAATAAAACAAAAAATATTTCATTTAAATATAAAAATATATAAATTAAATTGATTTTCAGCTTCTGGCATAAGTATTTTGACGAGTTCTTTTAAGAAATGCAACAACAAAAAAATTATGAAAAAGCCTTAAAATATAATTTGGATTAATAAAATGTATAATCCCCTTTAGTTTCAATAACTTTTTGAAGACGTTTTGGAACTGAGTCCACTAAAGCTTTGAGGGTATCTGTGGACACATCGTTCCAAAGGGAAGTAACCTCGCGAATTGTTTCTTCTTTGCTTTTATGCAAAGAAGCAATTCTCTTCCGCTTTATAAGGGACCACACGTTTTCAATAACATTCAAGTCTGGACTTTGTGGTGGCCAGTCGAGAGTATTCACACCAACATCCTGTAAAAATTTGGTGATCATTCTGCTTTTGTGGCATGGGGCATTATCCTGTTGCAGAATGAATGACTCACCGATAAGTTTGTCTCCGGAAGGGAAACAATTATCATTTAGTATTCTCAAATATTGACCCTGGTGCATCGAGCCTTCAACAGGCACCAAGTCACCTAACCCATTGTACGAGATGCACCCCCAGAACATAACCGAGCCACCGCCATGACTCACTTTTTTGCAAACGGGCCTATTTTTTTGTCGTTGTACCTGTGGCAGTCTTACATAAACCTTTTGTTTAGATGAATTAAATTGAAAAGAGCTTTCGTCCGTCCAAAGAACGCTCCTCCAAAACTCTGGGCTTATGCTGATACTCCTTTGCAAAAGCCAATCTTTTTGCCTTGTTTATTTTTGATATGTATGGTATTTCCTTTGATCGGTACGTCTTGATTTCTGCTTCTTTCAAACGCCTGCGAACAGTACGTTCACTGATTGGTTTAGTAGCTGTCTTATTCCATTCATCTGCAGCAGGTTGAGGCTTTAAAAAAATATTATTCTTGAATGCCCGCAGAAGGATTTTATCGTCATTGGAGGTTGTTTTGCGTTTGGCACCCAATCTCGGCAAGTTTTTAATAGTATTATATTTTTTAAATTTGTTTATTTGATAATGAACTGTTTGATGCGATAGTTTAAATTCATTTGCAATGTCTTTTACGGCAACTCCAGCTTCAAACTTCGCTAAGATCGAAGCCCTAACAACAACACTTAACTCAGCCGTTTTCACCATAATCCTCAATAATTAATTTTTGGTTTTATTATTTTGTTATTAAAAAATATGTTAACAAAGTTTAAACAGCAAAAAATTTCGATCAGCTCTTGCTGAAACTCGCGAGATAATTACAACAAGGTTTCGTCAAAATACTTATGCCAAGCCAAAATCCGTTGTCTGCATGCATTCCTATCAGCAGAAAGAGAATGCAAAACGTAAACGACACAAAATTATATTATTTAAAATGTATAATTTTACGAAAGAAAGAATTGTTGAATTCTGTGTTACCTGTGGTAACGTTTCAAAAATTTGTCCATTTTTTTCGTTTTTAAAATTACCAATTGAATTAACAACACTGAAATTAATGATTCAATGAGCATGTAACACTGTTAATGTGGCAGTGAAGCTTATGCTTGATATCCACCCCCAATGATTTATGAGCAAAAAAAGGAAATCATCAGATTTTATTAATGTTTCTCGTCCTTTTGGTTTCTGTGGCCTTATTTATTAGGAAATACTTCGCTTCACTGTGTCAATGACACTATCGATATATCGACGTAAACCATCGATATATCGAAAAATTAAAACCTGTCGATACTATAGATAGTGCCATCGATATTTCCCCAGCTCTAGTGCAGACTTTACTTTTGCAATGTGTGTGGTGGAGATGGAGAACTATCGATAGTGGGCGCCATCGATAGTCGACGATAGTTTATTTTAAACCATCGGTAGTGCTATCGATAGTGCTATCGATAGTGGCTCGATAGTATAGCCCAACAAAAAAATTTTTTTAAGCAAATATAATAAAATTATGCTTTATTTTAACTAAGTTCCGATTTAAAAATAAAAGAATGAAACGAATACAATAAAATATGCTCTATTTCAGCCAAGAGTTGCGATTTAAAAACAAAAGAATGTTAACAATTTTTTCTTTCAGCCGGGTTCGCCTCTCCGATATTATTTGGCCAGCCTTGTTGAATGTTCTTTCAGACTCCACGGACGTAGCCGGAACGCATAGATATTTGGCGAAAAGGCTCCCAATGGAAGGGAAATCAGTTTGATTCACCTGGAAAAAAGTAATATACCTAATTATATGCAATTTATAACTCGGCACGTTTAATTAAAGCATACCTTCATCCATAATAGAGGGTATCTTGTCCGACAATTGCCCTTTCCAGATACTGCCTCTTAGTTAAAATTGCATCGACTCTTGTGTTTACAACTTCATTAATGGAACGCTCGCTCACCCAAAAAATCGAACAAAGTGTCCTGTAAACTTGAATCCGGTGCTACGGGTTGATTACTTGCGCTCTCTTTAACTGGAAATTTTCAAATAATGTTGCTGCTTGTTCAGCGTTTGAGCTATGTTGAAATCCACATTATTTGAAAAGCGTAGCCATCCTGCAGACTGTTCTCTGCTCATATACGGAAAGACGTTTCTTGATTGATTCCATCAATATTTTGTTTAAAGTTTGTCCTTGAAGAGTTTGTAGCAAAGGTGAAACACTTTCGATTTTCCGAAAAAGTCCATATGTCATGGGAATAATAAGCGATATCGTTACGTATTTTCCGCCAGAAATTTTCTCGCTTGCTTGCTGAAAGAAAGCCAATACTTTTTCAATATCTTTCAGCATAAGTATTTCCTCAGCAGTAAATGACTGCGGTGCATTCGTTGTTGGTAGTAAAACTTTGGCAATCATGAAATAAAAACTAATCCACCTAGTGGGTGTTTCTTGCAACAAAGAATATTCTGAGCCTTCTTGAGCTAATTTGAGCTTTTCATTATCAAATGTGCTTTGCTTGAAAAATCGAACGATTGATTTACACTTATTAAATATAGCTTGAAGCACTGGGTCATCAACTTTTAGAGCATCTTGCACCACGAGATTTCTTTTATTCGCAAAGCATGGCAGATTGCGAATATGCAATAGTTCACATGCTTTAAGCATGGAGCTGGCATTGTCGGTAACAATACATACAGTTTTTTCCATTCAATAAAAATGTCTCGCAATGTATCAGCAATGTTTTGTGAACAATGATTAGATGGGCTTAGAAGTTTTTTTCAAGGATACGCTGCCTTCACCATATTTTGGATTGCTGCGCTCGTACTTAGAACAGAGACGTTTCTTGGTTCGATCCCACTCAGCGCTCTCAAGGGAATACGAGATAAAAGCTGGAGTACCCCAAGGAAGTGTCTTGGGCCCCTTGTACTGCCTTTTTACTCACGACATGCCACAGCCAGAAAGTAATCTTCCCGGGACGGCTATGCTTGCCACATTCGCTGACGAAGTTAGTGTCACATACAGATCACGATGTGACCAGGAGGCTACCGATGGGATACAAAATTATGCCCCAATTTATGCCGATTGGGCAAAGAGATGGAACATCGGAATAAACAGGGAAAAAACAACTAACGTATGTTTCACGCTCCGGCGCAAAACGCCACCGGCTGTCACTATTGAAGGATCATCGGTGCAACAAAAGAACGACACAAAGTATCTGGGGGTGGTGCTTGACCGAAGGCTGAACTTCTCGAAGCACGTGTCACAAATAAGGATACGAATGAGCAATGCGGTGAAAAAACATTATTGGTTGATGCGCTCACAGAGTAAGTTGTCACTCACAAACAAGTTGACAATGTACAATCAGATCATTGCACCCATCTGGAGGTATGGGTGTCAAATCTGGGGAGTGGCTTGCGATAGCCAAATAAAAAAAATTCCAGTTGGGCACAACAAAGTGGCAAGAACCATGACAGGCTGCGAATGGTACGTGCGAAACTCCACGCTCCATAGAGATCTGCGACTCGTCACAGTCTTCGACGAAATAAATAAACATTCGAGCCGGTATAATGACCGACTAGAGAGACACAGAAACCGCCTCGCTAGGGAGCTGTCAAGAGCAACCTCTTTAAATAGGCTGCACAGAAGACAACCAAGGGATCTAATATCTCGCTCTATAAATACATAATACTATAGATCTCACCTAAATAATAATTATAAATTTAAGGCTATAATTAATTGTATAAATGTATATATGTATATATGTATGGAAATATGTAAATAACGCTAACAAGGTTAGCCGGCGCGCCCAAAATTTGGGCTGAATTAATAGATTATAAAGGTTATAAAGGGGTTGAAGCACCTCGTATATCTTGTTAAATAAAATAAAAAAAAAAAAAAAAAAAAAACTTCCTTTAACTCTTGATTGTAACTTTATCTTATTCTTCAAAGTAATAATTTTTTCTACATGTTCAAGTTGAAAGCCATTCATATCGGGATAGGGTATGATATTAATAGTAGGGATGGTTTTTAGAATGATAGGGATGTGTGAAACTGGTAAGATTTGTTGTTATTAATGCAAGTTGATGTTTTCGTTAGAAGGATGTTTTTGCTGTCCACGTTATCTAGTTTGTCATAATAAAGTAATTTTGGATTTGTTGGGATTGGCCTGCGTTGATATAGGTAAAGAGGAGTATTAAGGTGAAGAGTCGGGAACCTGTGGGATGGAGACTTCGTTAGTTTTCTTTTTCTTTTTAAATTGAGTTTTGTAGTAGTGTGTTTCTCTATTTCTATTGGTGATTTTGTAGTGATCGGCGTCCGTTTGTTCAACATTTTTTGTCGGTTTAAATGGGTTCTCAAGTTTACCCTTTTGTAACGGTCCCTTTCTATATCGTGTGTCTATTTCATATTCTTGTCTGTCTTGATTTAATTTATTAATTCTTTCTTCTTTTAGCTTTTGGGTGTTAAAGAGTGGTGTTCCTGCATAGATAAATATGTGAGCGGGTGTTTGTCCTGTAGAGTCGTGTGTTGTTTTGTGGTTGTATATGTAAAGGATATTTTCTATTTTGCTTAGGTTGAGTTCACTATCGTTAGAAGTTTTTATGATTCTGATTTTTTCGTTAACAGTTTTATGCAACCTTTCTATATCTGCTATCCCGGTTTTAGCGGTATTTAACTGAAATTCTACACCTTCGCTATCTAACCATCTTTTGAGTGCTAAGCTTGAGAATGCACCATCTCGATCGGCCTTGAGTAGTTTAGGTTTGCCTAGGTGGTTAAAAATTCTCATTAATGCATTTTTGCATTCCAGCCAATCTTTAGTGGCTATTTGTTCTAATGTGGCGAATTTTGAATAAACATCCATGCAGCTAAGGTAATGTTTACCCTCGGAAGAATAGATGTCTATAACGTACTTATCACGACAATGTTCCGTTTCTGGGGTGATTTTAAGAGGCATATCGGTCTTTCGATGTTCTGACTTTGCTAGGTTACATATGTGGCATTCATTTATAATATTTTGTATGAGTAATTGGCTATTTGGGAAGTAATAGGTTTCGTTAAAGAGTTTGTTTGTTTTCTGAATACCGGGGTGTAGAAGTTTTTCGTGTGTGGTTAAAACTAATTCTTTGAATTGAACGTATGTTGGTATATTCTTGAGGAGGATGAGGCTACGGGAAATTTTTGTGTATTTAGGATTGATTATTTCGCGGTAAGCGCTTTGGATGATTTCAAAATCTGCATCGCTGTCTATGTAGATACAGTTGGTTTTTGAACAAAAGTGGTCCAGTAAGTAAATTTTTGCTGCTTCTAGTGTCATTTCTCTGTATTTGATGTGGGTAATTTGTTTCTTAAAATAAGTCTCTTGTTGTATGTTATCCTGACCTTTAGTAAATATCACCTGTCTTGAGTGATAGTTAATAGGTTTTTCGGACAGACTTATTAAATCACTATTGTCTTCTTCAGCGCTATGCTGTGTAGCCTGGCTAAAGAAGGTTTCTTCTATTGATATTCTGGATAGTGCATCAGCCACATAGTTCTCTTTTCCTTTGATATACTTGATATCGAAGTCGTACTCAGAGAGCCTAATTTTCCATCTTAAGAGTTTTGAATTTGGTTCTTTAAGTTTGTGTAACCAACATAATGGTTGGTGATCGGAAGCTATTTCGAAATGTCTTCCCAGTAGATAATGTCGGTAGGTTTTTGTAGCCCAGACAATTGCCAATAATTCCTTTTCCATAGCACTATAGTTTGTTTCATGTTCATTGAGTGTCCTGCTAATATAGCTAATCGGATGTCCTTCCTGTGAGAGGACAGCTCCTAAGGCTATATTGCTAGCATCTGTGGTTAGTATGAATTTTTTATCGAAATTGGGTATTTTTAGGACCGGATCTTCGGAAATTAGGAATTTTAGTTTTTGAAATGCTTCTACATAATTTTTTTCTCTTGTATCTATTTTTGATCCCTTTTTTAGGCATTTTGTCAGGGGTTTTGCTATATCGGCGAAGTTAGGTATAAACTTTCTATAATAACCGGTTAGACCCAAGAAAGCTTTGATTTCTTTTGGTTTAGTTGGTAAGGGGTATTTTACTATTGCTTTAATCTTATCGGGGTTAGGTTTTATTCCGTCTTTAGTGATTATGTGCCCGAGGAAGGTAGTTTCTTTTCGTAGAAATTCACACTTGTCTAACTGTAATTTGAGGTTTGCTTGGGATAATTTTTCAAAGACTGCTTTTAATGACTGTAAATGTTCTTCAAGAGAAGTAGAAAATATTATGATATCATCTAAGTAGACGAGGCAATTTTTGTTTAGAAGCGGACGAAGGAGGTTATTCATACATCGTTGGAATGTGGCTGGGGCATTTTTCAGCCCAAATGGCATACGAGTATATTCGTAATGTCCATATTTGGTGGAAAATGCAGTTTTCGGAATTGATTCTGCCTCTAATTCTATTTGGTGGAATCCTTTAGCAAGATCTATGGTAGTAAAGTAGTTGCATTTACCTAGTTTTCCTAATATTTCATCCATATTAGGTATCGGATATCTATCATTAACTGTTACTTCATTGAGTTTTCTATAATCTATTACAATTCTAAATTTCTTTTTTCCGGATGCATCTAACTTCTTAGGGACTACCCATATGGGGCTACAGTAAGGAGAATTGCTTTCGCGTATTATCCCTTGACTGAGCATTTCTGAAATCTGTGTTTCTACTTCTTTTTCGTAGGCTTGTGGGTAACTATAAACTTTGGTGTAGATCGGAGAGTTGTGTGTGGTTTTTATTGAATGTTTTTCTTGATTTGTGAAACTAAGTGTGTCACCCTCATGATACTGGATTTTCTCGAATGCTTTTAATAAGTTTGTTAGTTTATGCTTTTCTTCTTTATTTAAGTGGTCTAGGCGGAATGAACTTTCTTGAAGTGAGGAACTTTCTAGTGAGATTGGGTCCTCTTTGAATATAGGAATGTCTTGGAAATGGCACTGTTTGGGGGGAATGGTTGCATTAATCAATCTATAGTTTTTTCCAAAAAGTTTAGCTGTTTTGTCTTTATAATTTATGATAGCTTCGGCATCAGACAACAGTTTGCGTCCAATGAGCATATCATATTGGTCTGAAAATTTGTGAATTAAGAATTCTTGTTCGATTGGGAAATAATTATTAGGTGGTATGTTGATAGTCTCGTTTATTGTAATGGAGCCGTTGCTTGTATGGATTAAGTGATTAGAAGATTGGATAGGGAAATCAAATATATTCCAGGTTATCATGTTAATAGTGGAGCCAGTGTCGATAAGGCACTTCAAGCCCTGATTATTATATTTAATTATTATGTATTGGTTTGGTTCGTGCCCTGTAACTGAAAATTTTCGGCTTGTTCTAGTTCGTATGTTTCTTTAGTTTGATTCTCAGTATTTTTATAGGTGGGATTTTCAACGGGTGATTTCATTGTTGGGTAGCTAGTACTCGGGGTTTCTTGATATTGGTAAGAATATGGGTCATATGGTGGATATTCTGGGTAATATGGATTGTAGGGATAAGTTGGTTGGTAGGGATTATAAGAGAATTCTTCTTGGGTTTGTGATTCTTCTTGGTAACGGGTTTCATCTATTACCATTTTTGACTGTCCGCTCTCTGCTGGTCTTTGTCTTTTAGCAGGATGGACTGCATTCGTTGTCGATGCAAAGTTATTATGTGTAGTCGGGTAGTTGGATCCAAATCTGTTTTGATCGAAAGCGTTCTGTCTACCAAATGGTACATGTTGTCTTAGAGGTGGTCGTGGTGTGTAAACGTTTAGTTGTGAAAATTAACAAGATTTGGAGTTTATTAAAAAGTATTTATTTATTTTCTTGTATCTCTCCAAACTTGCAATAATGAATTCAATTGTGGACTCTGAGATCCCAAAATATGAACTAACTTTTATTATGAACTACTGGGAGCACATTCGATTATACTACGTCGGGGCCTGGTAGATTTATTTGTTAACTACTCCCCCCTTTTAAGAGAGGCCGTCCTCGGCTGACCCTATTTCGATAATGTGGTAGTTCTGATCCTAAATAATCGTTGGCCTAATTACCATCTCCAGTATATCGCCATTCCAATTATTAGTAACGGGACTTCTTTTATAGTCTATGTCGCTCGACTCCATTTCGTGATATTTTGGATTGTCACATTATTGCAGTACGATTAAATTACAATCATCGTATCCTGAATGGGAATAAGAGATGCTTTGATCGATTAAGCCTTTCACGCCACTTTGGTAACGCGTTGCTAAGTAGCACGAGCGGATCGTATGTCTTTGGTAGTTTGACAACTTTTTCATCTGAAGCTCGTCCTTTTAGATTATGTAAATCTAAATATTTTTTTAGTTTTGTATCTTCGTTTTGTTTCAGCGTCTTATTGTACTTATCGGTGAGACGAGCATTTTTAGCTTCTAGTGATTCTGTTGCAAATTTGTACTTGTCCAATT
Source organism: Sphaerogastrella javana (assembly GCA_037040025.1). Classification (NCBI taxonomy): domain Eukaryota; kingdom Metazoa; phylum Arthropoda; class Insecta; order Diptera; family Drosophilidae; genus Sphaerogastrella; species Sphaerogastrella javana. Next base: position 1,167 of record JBANCZ010003768.1, on the reverse strand, counting down.
GGATTTTTATATTTTTACGTTGGTCATAAGCTTCACGTAATGCAGCTTTATCCACAATACTATTAATATTGGTAGCCAGCTGATCGAACTCTTCATAGGTTAGAGCACGTTGTTCGGCTTTATGCTTTTGAACCTTTCCCATTGCTATTTTCTCAAGTTTATTGCACTGGCTTAGTAATACTTTGGTGTTACTTTTATTTCCTTTGTGGTCCTGAGATTTACTTAGTACGTCATTTGTATTTGTGGTATTTTCAAATTGAGCCTCATGTTTTACGGCTTGTTTGCTTTCTTTATTTGTAATATTCTCTATTTGAATTTTTTCTTCGTTTTCTTTATTTGTTGAATTTTCTAATTGTTTTACGGCTTCTTGTTTGTTTTCTTTATTTGTGATATGGACCTTTTCGTTTCGAGGTATTTGATTTGTTGTTTTAATTAATTCAATCGATTTGATCCGTAAATCTGCTTCTTCTGAACAGATCTTTTTAAAATTATTTTGATCATTCTTGTGATCGTTCCATTTTCCGTCAAGTTCTTCAACGACTTGATTATTTCGCTTCTCGCGACGTGCGTCAATAAGATCCTGTTGCAATTTCTTCTTTTTGGACCTTGTAAGATTATCGTCCGTGCGAGGCAACGACTGCTGAACGGTGTGTGGTATCTCAATATGGTAATTATGATTTTGTTTAGGTTCGGCTTGTTTCTCTAGCTTTTTTTCGTCACATAAAAGAAGTGGTGGTTGGTCAAAGAAACTCGTCCCTAAAAAATAACGATGTTCTAAACTGTCACTCTCGATTGCTCGCTTTTCGTATCTTCTCAATTGCTCTTGTTCGTTATCTGAGAACGGTGCCCGATCATAGATTGGTATTTCTTGGGCTAGTGTCAAATTTTCGTTACAGTTTCCGTATGGTTGGAAGCTTTCATTCACCTTAGCTTCGGGTAAATCGATGGATTTGTTGTACTTGTGTGACATCCTCTCTTTATTATGTGGAGATAGCTCCAGATAATTAACGGGGCGTTGGGAGCAACCGTGCATTAACACGTGTTTCTCCTTCAGTTCGTCAATGTGTTCGTTATCCTCCGTTATGCCTTCGCATTTAGGAATTGGTGCATTAGTCTGCTTTTTAACTGTTGACGTAACTTCTTTTTCATGTTCATCGTCTGGGTCCA
>JBANCZ010003766.1:0-11735 GCA_037040025.1 Sphaerogastrella javana | reverse complement strand
CCTCTACTGCACCCCAAAGAACCCATACATAGATCCGGACCTGTCCCAAACTATTATACATATGTAGCTGTGTCTGTGAATGTGTGTATGTGAGTGTGTGTGTGAGTGTGTGTATTTAGGTTGAATATAATTGGATCAACTTTGGTTGCGTTTCACGCTTTGATGTGGCTGGCGTTGGCACTGCGGCATATATGTACTATATATAGTAGTAGTAGATCTAAGTTCTTTTTTCTAGCAAAACTTGATCAAAACTTTCAATCAAATTAGCAGACACGTTTTGGCCAGCAAAATGTAACGAAACTGAAACTGAAACTGAACTTTTCGCCACATTTTATTTGTAATAGTTGTTAATTATTTTGCCTATTTTTACTTACAAGCTTAAGCTTCGTTCGGTTTTTCTTTTAGTGGTTGTATTTGTGTTATCTTTTATTTTTGTTGTTGTTGCGGTGTCTTTAAAATACTTTTCATTTTGTGGCATGGCCAAAGTGAAAGTACATTTTTACCAATTTTACGCCAAAGGAGCAAAGGACAATTTGTGTCTTTTCTTCTCGTTTCTTCTTCTTGTTGTTGTTAAGAATGCTAAGCATGAAAGGGAAACGCTCAGACCAAAAGAAAAAAATAAAGAAAAAGGGAAAACTCTAAAGAATACAAGTAGAAAAACCGAAAGCAAAAGTAAAAGCAAAAAGCTTTAGCTTTCACAAGCAAAATTTGTTGTTATTCACCTACTCCTTGCATCCTAATATCCTTACATCTGTGCTTAGGTTTTTAGCTGGTTTTTAGTCAGGGGAGGGGGGAAAGGAGTGGTTGGTTTCAAAGCCACTGCAGTGGCAAAAAGAATTTAAGAGGTAGACACAGAGAGACTTTGGTTAGGTTGATGCAGCAACAGCAGCAGCAACTCGAAGCAAAACACTTAAGTTTTAACCCAAATTGTTGCCAACAAAGCGGTTTGTCTAACATTCTTTTGAGAACATTTTTACGAAAAAGTGTTTGCTACCAACAAGACACACACACACACTCACAAACACAAACTACACACGCACACACACACACACGCATACGCATAAAAGCTGTGTGTGCGCCCAAAGAGCAAATATGGCCCCCCTAAGTGGAAACTAGCGAGCAGCCCAGATAAGCCTGCTACAGTAACAATAAGCGCAGCAGCAGCAACAACAGCAGCAACAGCAGCAACAACAACAGCAACAACAGCAGCAACAACAACAACAACAGCAGCAACAGCGGTAGCAGCAGCGGTAGCAGCAACAATGGCGGCGGCAGCGGTTGCAGCAGCGACAACGATAAAACATGGACGTAGCTAAGGCATATGCCACAAGGGTTATTGTGATCCTGTATTATGTAATTAATATTTAATTGACAAAAAATTGATATATTAAAAATAGTTTCATTCAATGTATTTTTAGACGTTGATTAAATAATAATATTAATTATTTGTATTTAATTCATAAATATTCACTTTACACAAAATATATAAAGATAAAAACAAAAATTATATAAATAAATAAAAAACCTTAAAAATTATTCACATATACAGAAAGTGTCATATTCAATGTATTGTCTTAAGCCCCCAACCGAACCTCAGCGACGCCTCTGTTCAAATCCAAGCAGCTGCAGCTGCAGCTGGAAGCGCGCTTAGAACTTTCTCAGTGGCCGAAAATGGAAACGTAATGAATTACTCAGAGCAAATGAGCAGAGAGAAAACTTTGAACAGCTTTAAAGTTCGTAGAAATGAACGAAAATGAAAAAAAAATACGAAATAAATGCATCAGTTACTAAAGTTAAGCACAATGATAAACGCTTTTAATGCCGCCAAAAACTGCAGCAATGGGCAAATGAGAAAATGAGGAAAATGGTGGAAAATGGGAAATTGGTAATGCAGGCAACAAACAAAATGCCACTTGCTCGAACTACTAATATTGTGGTCTGGTTATTGTCTAGAGCTGTCTGCCTGCCAGCCACATGTTGACCTTAAAAAAAAGATTGAAAAAAAAAATAAACGAAAAAAATTTACATAGAACTTGACGTGTTCAAATGTTGCAAAACAACTCAAGGGCTGTCGACTTGAGCACTTTTTCTATGCGATATGCCCCCCTCTCACTCACACTCATTCACACACCAGCTTAACTCTATGGCAGTCAAGCTCTCTCACACACACATGCACATGCACACACACATGCACATGCACATGCAAACATACGCCTCTCTCTGTTTGACGCATATGAAGTGGCGCACTTGAAATATGCTTTATGCCCGCGGCAAGACGCGCTTAAGTGTGAGCGGGAGAGGCAGTGTGACAGAGTGTGAGAGTGCGAGAGTATGAGAGTGAGCGTGTTAAAGCGGCGTCGCTGGGGAGGGGTTGCAGGTGTGCAAAATGTGTTTTGACAAGTGTCACTTATGCGTACAGCTACTATGAAATATGCAAACCTGTCACTAAATCCTGAACCCCCCTACACCAAGCCCCTGTCACACATACACACATACACACACACACACACACACACGAGCGCTGCTTGTTGAAATTGCAATTGAGCATAGAGACAACTTGAGCAGGGGAAAAGCTTTGGCAATGAGAGAAAAAGAGGGGGGAATTGAGTATGATTGAGCTGTCTGTGCAGCGAATGAGTTGAATATCGAGTGTACATGTAAAACTGAAAGCTCATGTAATTAATTTGCAATAAACATGGCAATGCTAAGTGTGCGACAAGGACAGCAAGGGTGAAAGAGACAAAAGAAATAGGGGAAATATAAGAGAAACATTAAAAGAATACTGGAATAGTTTATTAGATTTGCCAGCAAATACAGGGGAAAATTATACGAAATACTAAAAACAATTAATATGCATTTGATAAAGCATAGGCCATACGCCTGTGCCACGCCTCCCACCCTCACCTACCCATCTACCCATTTACACACTCTCTTATCTGCGCTAAATTCTTCAAAAGCAAGCGAAATCCCTGGATACCCTGGCAGAGGACGGACACAGCGACAGACGGCGTCAAGATAACGTCAGCCTCTAGCTGATTCTAGCCCGAATTTAATATGCGAACCTTTTGCGTGCTCCAAATTTCCAAATAGACACAAAAGCCATTGACCCGAGGGATTCGTTATAAATATTAAACCAACCCACTCAACTATACCACCCCCATCTCCACCCCTCTCTCCCACACGCAGACCACCCACAGTCAAAGCTTTTTGCTCAAATGGGCCCCCAAGTGCAGCGGCATATTAAATATATTTCATATAGAAATTTAAGACCAATCGAGACACCCCTCCGCCCCCTCCTAGATATCCCCTAGGGATTTCCAAAGCTGCAAGTGTTTTAAGCGTTATACGCCGCGTATACGTAATGCGCTATTAATATTTAAGCCACGTTAAAGAGTTATCAGTTGTAACATTCGACTTTAAACAAATGCAAAAATAAATAAAAATTTTAGATTCTTATTTAAAGTATTTTTATTGCATTTTTGCATAAATTTGTATTTGATTTTTATAAAATTTACACACAAAAAATATTTCCTAGGCATTTCTTTGGCATTTGGAAAAACACTTTTTGTACATTTCCGTTTTTTGTACATTTCCTCAATGCAAAAAATTTGCATAAGCAACAGCAACTTTGCCTTTTTTGCATTTTCCCCATTTTCCAGTTAACACAATGCACAATTTGCCGCATAGTTTTCCCGCTTTTCACACCTATTTTCCCTTTTGGTTTCCTTTTTTTTTCTAGTAGGTCGAATTGCGTACGAATTGCGACAATTTATGCTAAACACTTGACTTACACTGCGTGTTTCAGTGTGTTAGTGTGTGTGTGAGTGTGTGTGTTAGTGTGTGTGCTTAGTTATTTTTACTATTTTGTTGGCTGGCCGTAAATTGCAAATCAAAGGGCTACGAAATTGAGAGCAGGCCTGAAACGCTTAAAAGCAATTACAAATTCCGGCTGTCATTTTGCTGGCTCAACCGGAAGTCATTATCCGGGCAAACAAAGCGCAACAGAGACTCCAAGACACTCAAGCAGCCCAGTGAAAGTAGTAGTGAAAGAGACACACCATTACATACATTTTGCGCCTTTGCGACAAGTTGGGCCCGGGTCCGTGTCCGTGTCCGGGTCTGGGTCTGGGTCCTGCTTCGACTACGAGTTTGCCCTCATTATCAAGTTAATTATGTGAGTGTGTGCGAGGTCTTCTAATGTCTATCTCTCTCTCTCTCTCTCTCTCTCTCTCTCTTACTCTGTCTGTGACCAAAGGTAATTACAGCTACGTTTGCCATTGTCTGGCCCATGCATCGTGTGGGTTTGTCAATGCTCTGTTCCTTCTGAATCTGATTCAATGGCTCCATCTCTATATCTCTCTATCACCCACTCTTTCCCTTTCTCTCTCTCTCTCTCTCTCTTTCAGACACTATTGCTCTGTCTATTGCTGCCTCGCTCTTTGTCTATGGAGTTTTACACCTTCGCCTCATTGTAATTAATTCGCAAGGCGACTGCCCTAATGATGTGGTTTGGTCTATTTACGGTGATGAATATCTTAGGCAGCATGCCCCAGACACGCCCATCTTTTGCCGAGTAACCGCCCATTAGATTAAGCACAGCGCATTTGCAAATTCATCACAGCATCCTATACACTACTAAACGGCTCAGTCCAAGTCAGAGTCTAAGTCGGAGTCGGAGTCTGAGTCTGAGTCTTATTTAACTTTGAATTATCTTAAAGTTGGCAGCAATTAAAAGCCATAATAAATCTTGATTTATGCTCTCACAGTCACTAACTAGGCACAAGAGACTTAAAGTTATTTTAATGCAATTTTACATATTCATTTTTGAGTTAACATATTAATATTTGAGTATGGTTGAATCTATAAAAATTCCTTAAAATTACTCAAAATATTACTATAAAATGACTCCAAAAATTACTATAAAATGACTCAAAAAATAAAAATTACTCTAAAAGTGATTCCAAAAATGACTCCAAAAAATAACTCAAAAATTCTTAAAATAAATCAAAAATCACTTTAAAACGGACATCAAAAATGACTAAAAATAACTCTTAAAGTTACTCACAAATTACTCTAAAAATCACACCAAAAGTGAATCCGAAAAATACTCTAAAAATAACTCAAAATATGGCTAAAAATGACTTATAAAATTACTCCATAAATGACTTTAAAAATGAGTCTAAAAATGACTAAAAAAATCTAAAAAATGACTCTAAAAAATAACTCAAGCTGTTGAAATGCATTATTTTGTACTCACTTGATCTCCTGTTGCTCTCACTATCTCTCTTTCTCTTTCTCTCGGCTCGTTCCCTTTCTCCGTGCAGATTCACACTCGCCCAGGCCGTTCATTATCAAAGACCCAACTCAATGCTTATCGTGAAGGTTAATTACATTTATCCAAAACGCAACTGACCCCGCAGGACATTGACTTAATTTCCCCAGCGTTTCTTTTTTTTTTTTTGAGTTGGTCTGCCCTTATTTCTGTCTGCTTCAGTCATGCCTATTTCTTTTTATTTTGTATTTTTTCCGTACTTTTTTTTTTTTGGCTGTGTGCCGTGTGCTTTTTAATTTTTTAATGCCTAAAAAATACAGAAGCAGGAAAATCGAGCTGAATGAGCCTGCAAAGCGCTGCCAGCGATTTGGGCGATTTTCAGTTTAATTTCGCCCTCTCATTCTTTGCGTTCGCTCGTTTGTTTTTTCTTTTTTACTTTTCTTCATTCTGTTTTCTCTTTTCGCTTGTAATTTTTTTTTTTTTTTTTTTTGCACCCTCTGTTGGCTGGTTTTCTGGTTTTGTTGTGCTCGTTCAAGCGCCTAAATGGTAATTAAAAATTGTTGCATTGCCGCTCGAATGCGTCTGATATTTATGTAGTTTGCCGCTTTTGTAATTTGTGTTTGCCTTTGTTTTTTTATACTCTTCTTTATTTTCAGTTCTTCTATGTGCAATTTAAAGTCAGCAAAGCTGTTATTTTTGTATTTGAATTTAAATGGCAAAGAAACCACTAATGACATACCCTTTTCGTCTGCATTAATTCTCATTTGTGTACATTTTCCCCCCAGAGTGCTCTATCAATTTCCAATTGCCGCAACGCAGCCCCACCTCCGTTCGCATTGACAGCAGCCAACGCACTAATTGCTGCTCAATACAAAGCAAAGCAAAGCAAGCTCAAGCATTGATCCATAGACTCTGTGTTTGTCCTACTCACACAAATGCTGTAGCGCGTCTAATGCATTTATGCATATTGACAGCATAACAATGTGTGTAAGCAAGCATAGCAGCACTATGCCCACTGATCCCACGCTCTTGCTTGCTCTCTCTCACTTGCATTGGGCAAATACAGCTGTTGTTTCCTCTCAGTGCAATTGCTGAGAGAGCGACTCTCTGCAATTAGATCTGTCACGCTCACTCATGCACAGAGCAGCTGTGAGTCAAATGTTTGCACAGTGCGTATTGAAAGTTATGCAACACCAACAACCATTAAATAATAAATAACTCTCTAAGCAACTGTGTAGAAAGTAATCTTAGTTACTGTTGTAATCTGACTACAGTCAAACTTCATTGTTTTGCAAATTTGACTGTTGCAAAAAGTTTGAAAGTTGAGCATTTGCAGCGAATCAAGAGCAAAAGTCCACACTTTATATTTCAATACGGAGCGCAGTCTATTTTTTAGCTGCGGCAGCTTTGTTGCACGGCCAAACCAAAATCCTATCACGTATAGAGCTCGGCACTTCCGTCTCTGTTGCTGACGATTTTCTACTCTATTCTTTGCTTTTTTCTATTTTTTCTATTTTTTGTTTTGTTATTTTTTTCTTGTTGTGTTGCCTAACAAAATTGCCAAAATCGAATGCACTGGCAAATAAATTTTGATTTGACAGCAATATTCGAGAAAAATGCTAACTTTTTTGTGAGGCGTCAGCACGTTCCACTTGCAGCAGCAGCAGCAGCAGCACATGCAACACGATGGGGCAACATCAACGTGTGGCAGGTAGCTGCTGCCTCTTGGCAGTTGGCAGCGCACAAAAGCTCTCTATGCCATGATGCAGTTGCCCGTGAGCCAAACACAAGAGAAAGAGGGAGAAAGAGACAGAGAGAGAGAGAGAGAGAGAGAGAGAGAGTTGCTGTAGCTGAAGCTTTAGCTGATGTCACAGCTTGTGTTAAGTGTTTGAGGCCAGGCAGCATGCAACAAATCCGTTGCAAGTGCACAGTGCTTCTGCTGCTACTGCCCATTGGCAACTGGGCACTAATCCTAATCCTTATGTACGCAATGCACGGCCATTGTCGCAGTGTTGCCACACACACACACACGCGCACACATACTGAGTAGTTTTTAGTGCAGCAGCTGAGGCAACGACAACCCTATCGCGTTATGAAACATGGCACAAAGCTAAGTTGCGCTTTTGTATACCACGCAATGCATTGCCCCCCCTAAGGGGTATATTAATTTGTAGATTTGCACATGTCAAGTGACAGAGAAATTGTTCGATATGCCACAATTGTATACCCTTTACAACTGTGAGTCAACGTGTAGTTGTTGTTGATTCATTTTTGTGTGGCTAAGCTCAAATCTGGCAGCATGTCGTGCTTTCTACTTTCTACTTTTTACATGCTGCGCTTTCGCCGCAATTTAGACGCGAATGCGAAGTGCTCCATTCAAGCGTTGCCAGCTTAAATATTTAATTTCATTACGTCAGTGTGGCAGAGAAAGAGAGAGAGAGAGAGAGAGAGAAGAAAAGCAGTCAGTGGGAGAGGGACAACAACAGCAGCTGCAGAGCGCAGGCAGCACAACAGAGCGAACAAACAAACAGAGACAGAGAGAGGGAGACAGAAAGAGGTACTTGCTAAGAGCAAAAGAGACAGACAGACTGACATAGTGACGGAGTATGCGAGTGCGGGAGTGAGTGAGTGTGGGAGTGTGTGAGTGAGAGTAGTAGTGTTAGCTGGAGAGGGGGGAGGGCTGGCAACCGCACAGTGAGCTTAGCACACTTGCATGGGGTAAAAAGGTCGAAAAAAGGGATTTTTTTTTCAAAGGGGGATGCGCTTCTATGGCTACCTATGGCCCATTGAAGCTGCTTTGATTTCGTGTGCATGTAATGTGTGTAAAAGGTCTACAGTGTATGCTTTAGTATACTATATATATATATTAAAAAAGCTAGGGAGGGGGAGCTAGTCAGTCTACAAGTGGCACTCGGTCTTGTTGGGGGAGGGGGTTGGCTTAACTGCGAGTTAACTAATGCTCAAACTCTTTATAAATAGAATACTTTGAGGGTTTTTCTTTTTAATGTACGGTAATTATATAAGAACTAAAAGAAATAAAAGGTAACTATGCTTTAGATGCTACATTTATGTACATATATATAATTTAAACTTAACTTAAATTAGCCCAGCTTTAAATTGAGCTTTTGCTGTATTACTTTAACTTTATTATATCCCAAAAAAAGTACTTCTATAGATAAAAGAAAGTAAAGGCTACCTACTTTCACCCTTTGTCGAACTACTCAAAATTCAACGCTCACGCAAGCCCCAAGGCACGAATAGCACACAAAACAAAGAGGGGAAAGAAATGGAGGGAGAGAGAGGGAGAGAAAGATATATATATATATATAGAGAGAGAGAGAGAGAGAGAGAGAGAGAGAGAAAGATATAGAGAGCAAGAGAAAACAATTTGAAATTAGTCTCGATTTCATTGTCTGAATTTCTTGGGGCGCCGCCAATAATTTCGTCAATATTATTATTGTTTGCTCACTCTATACCCCTTTCCTTCTCTTTCTCTCTCTCTCTCTCTCTCTCTCTCTCTCTCTCTTCTGCTCTTTCACTCTATAAATAGGCAGGGACTTTGATGTGGGCCAAAATAAAGGGGAAATAATATCTATACTAAGGAGTAAACTTCTGGCGATATTTGATATATGAGCCAAAGTCATGCAATGCGGTAAATGATAAACAGCCACGTCTTTAATAACAGCTGAAACAAAACAATTGCAGCTTACACCACACACACGGTTCAGGCCAGTAGCAAAAAGCAAGTGAAATTGTAGGAGAAAGTGAAAGTAAAAGTAGGTAAATATTACTAGAAAAAAACCATGTAAATGAAAATTGTTTCCAGTAAGAGGTGTTATTTTAATATTGACAAAAATTTGAATTTTTTTTATATAAATGAACATATTTTTATTTCATTATAATAAAGAAATTATGCCATTTATAAGAAAAGACAACCTTAGCCAAATGAACACCCACAACCACGCCTACATGACCATATCAAACTTTAAAAGTAAAAAAACCAACACCTCTTATTGGAAAATGCTTTATATCATATGAATAGACTTTTTAAAAATGTAGAAAATATTTAAAGCAATGCAATAAAATTGTTTACATTTAGCGAGTGTTTACTGTACTTATAAAGAAAAACAATTGGCATGTTTTTGCAGAACTACAGTTGTTTCTTCAGACTTAAAAATAAAAACAATGGAAATTATTATAGGCCATTCGTAGTAGAACTAGATTTCACAATGATCAGTCTTCAAGCTGCACCATGGACAACCAGACCATGCAAACGAATCAAACACAAGAAATACAAGGTAAGTCGAATGTGTTAAAGCTTAGTTTAAGCAACTAAACTAACGAATGATAAATCAAGATGAATTGGATCCCATAACAAGACGATATTCGATCGTAATAGGCATAGCAATCATTACCTGGCTGCTGCTCAGCGTTTTAAGTGAGTTATATAGTATATAGTATATATAATATCATAATGATAATAAAATAATATGTATGAAGGTCTGTGCATTTATTGCTGCAATTACTGCGAGCGTTTGAGGTCCCCGAAGCAGACCATGCCCCTGCAGCAAAACGATGAAGATGATGAGGATATGGAGCAGACGGATGAGGAGGAGGCACAGAGGCAGGAGCTGGTGGTGCAGCAGCGTTTCCAGCTGGAGGAGGCTGAATCGGATATATCGGAACTGTACGATTTGGAGCAACACAACATGCTGCTGAATCCAATCACCTGGGGCTTGGGCATAAGCCAGAGCGACCTAAGCAGAGACTAGAGCAGAACGGAAGGTCAAAGCATATACACAGAAAGAAAGAGAGAGCGAGGGAGAGAGAGGAATAAAGCGAACGAAAGTTAACAAAACAGATAGAAAAAAAAACAGCAACAAAGAGGAAAAGGCAAACGTAAACAGAGCATCTGCTGGCGGTGATCAGCTGCAGGTCCAAAAATTGGCGACGTGCAGCTTGAAGCTTCCATTTTCCATTTTCCATTTCCGTTTCCCTGAACTTAATGCCACACACACGCACACACACAAATACACCTACACACATAACCTAAAAAAAAATGGTTGCAAAAATAAAACTCTAGCTCCATGTGTCGCTGTTTCCTTTTTTGCCTTTTGTGCATTTTCCACGCTTTTCCGAAAGAAAGAGCAAACATTTTATTACAGCTGCAGCTCAAGTGAAGTATGTTCGTCTTTATGCTGCTGCTGCTCCTGCTGCAGCCACTAAAACGCCGTCTTTTATGCAAATTTACAATGCAGCAGCTCAACTGAGCAAAAAGCAACTATTCCCCTTCTCCTCCCTCACCCACCACCCACCATCCTCCTTCTGATTTTCGCTACCTTTGGCGGCCTTTTACCATAGCAAAAATTAAAAACCATAAAAAAATAAAACATAAAGTGCTTTGGGCTTACATTGATGCTTAAATTTTATGTATATTTCTTTTATGAAATTTAAAAAATTTGATTTTATTTTTTAATTATACATATTTCATTGTTTATTTAAATCAATAACATATTATCTATTTTTGTGAATACTTTATTTTATCTAATTCTTTTTTTTTTCATTTTTTATATACATATTTAAGCTTTATGAACTTTTAGTCAAACTAATTAAACGCACTAAAAAATAAAGCATACAGCACCTGGGCTTACACTATTGCTTAATCATTTTTTTTTTTAATTTTAAATTTATTATATTTAAATTTCAATTATTTTTTTTCATTTTAAGGTTATTACATTTTTGATTTATTTTTTGTTTATTAATTTTTTTCTTAATTTTGTTTTATATGAATTTTGTTAATTTTAATTTTTTTAAATTTAATTTATTTTAATTTTTTTTTTATTAATACATCTATTGAAAACATATTCCATGGGCATTACATAAATTCTGTAAGCATTAACAGTAGCAGTAACAGTAACAGTATGAGAGCTGGGAACAGTTCTCTTTCGTTAACAGTGTGCCATGTGAGCGAGAGCTGTTAAACTATGAAAAGAGCCATAACATTTATCAGGGGCACTTAAAGATGCTTGAGTGGGAGTGGAAATGTTAGCAGCATAACAGAAGAGCAAAGGAGAGTGTGTAAGAGAGAGAGAGAGAGAGAGTGTGTGAGAGAGAGAGAAAGGGAGAGGGATACCAGCTATAACAACAATACGTTTTGTTAAATCAATTTGATAAACTGTCAATAATGCGCCATAATTTAATGTGCGCGACCAAAAGCAAAGTAACAAAAGCAAAAAGCAAGCATAAAAGAAGAATAGGCAGAGAAAAAGGGAAGAAGGAAGAGGAAAGAGGAGAGAGGGAAGTGGGATATGGAATGTGGCACAGAGGAAGTGAAAGTTGTTTGTCGGATTTGCTTTGACTGTTGTCATAAGCAATTATGATGAACTTGGGAATCATCTTCCTCTCTCTCTCTCTCTCTTTATCTTCTTTTCTCACTCTGTCTCTCTCCTTCTAGTTGACCTAT
>JBANCZ010003765.1:0-11738 GCA_037040025.1 Sphaerogastrella javana | reverse complement strand
ATGTATATATGTATATATGTATATATGTGTATATGGGTATATGTATATATGTATATATGTATATATCTATATATGTATATATGTATATATGGCCAGACCCGAGTGTCCAACGGAAGGGTTTAAAATATGTGTCCGAAGGAGGGTTAATGGAGGATTTGTTGAAAATGTCAGTGGAGACTACTTTGAGGAATATATACCCAAATAAAGCGTTAAGGAGGCCAACCCAAACATAAGTATTAAATACAATAGGATTTTACTCACGAGCGCATGCACAAGTCTTTTCAAAACATAATTATTGTATTAGATTTGAAATTTCGCTTAATACTCGTATGGAACACGTTATATTCAAAATCATAATATTTTAGGTGACATTATTGTAGTCATAGTCAAATTTATTTCCTTTTTTGACCTGTAGAGAAGAAGTGGCATGATAGTGATATGTATATACAATATCTAGCAAATATACTCTATCGTATAGTTCACTATTAGACGATGTGTGTGTGTGTGCCCGACAAGCCCGTTGAAGTAGTTTTCGAAACCACATTATATAGAATAACTACAACTAATGACAACGTCAAAGGAACCGAGAGCCGCTACATTCATGCAGCGGCTTGTCACTTTTCATATATGACAGTTGTACGTACGTGTGTGTGTATGCATGTGTTTGTGTGTACGATGTATGTACATATGTATGTGTGTATGTATGCATGTGTTAATGTGTATCTGGCTGAGCGTGTAACTGGCAGTCAATGTTAGTGAATGTGACAAAGCAAATAGATGCTGATAGCTCTGAGACATGCCGCAGGTATATGGGACTCCAAGTCCAGTTCAGACCGAGGCAGAGAGCACACGTCACTTGCCTAGGAAACTGCAATCTGTTGACAGCCAAACACATCACAACGAATTAAGGAGAGCCTCGAGAGGCAAGAGGATTGCGCGAGAGCGAACGGAACGAAATAATAGAGAACAAAGAATAAGGAAGAAGAGGCGGGTGTTGTGCGAGGGCACAGGGCAAGGCCTAAGGGAACCAGAGTGCGGCGGGGGAAATGTGGAATGCAAGAGAGAGTGAGAGCAAAAGTAGTTGATGCGACCCTCGTTTACAGTTAAATACATTAGTAACAAAACAGATAAGGCGATCAAAGGGTAGCATGAGGTATAGCATCAACGATCTAATAAATATGTATATCTATGTATGTGGTTGTCTCTGTTTTGCTATTTATGCACCCCATTCATCGGGCCCACTACAGTGGTACACTTTACTGCCACACTGCTATATACACTGCACAATGGGTGTGGCGCATATTTTCCAAATATTCATGAATTTATATGTGGTTAAAAAATATGCAACAATTTAGATACTACTAGCAAATTTGACCATCAAAATTAAATTCAAAATATTTTAATCGTATTGGAGACCATATATATCTTATTTAAATCGTGAGAAACTCGCTAATTTTAAATTTTTGTACTGCTCAGCATCTCATTAAATGAATAATCTTGTCAAGGAAACTTCTTCGAATAATAATAAATATCTACGTATGTATATATGTATGATTTTTCCTACAAATTTCTTCTCTAAGCATATACAGAAAACAGTAGAAATACACAAATTTCCGAGTTTTCACACGGCACAAAGCATCTCCTACGGTCGAATTGCCGAAACTGTGTACACACACACTGTGCTCTGGCGTACTGTGCTGAGCTGTGAACAGTGTAATCTCAACCAACACACAAACTTTTCCACACTTTGCAAACCACGGTATCATCACAACCCGAGCCCACAAGCCTCCCCGTACCAGAGCCCTGTTAACGCTGCCACCCCCACGGTTGTCAGTTTAATGAAGTGTCATCGCCTGTAAAATGAGTCTGTAAATCGTATTAAAGCAACTTTATGGTTAAGGGTAAACCTTGACAGACAGGCAGATAGACAAACACGGCATTACCGTTATTGTTAGCGTTACCGCTTGCCTGCGGTCATATCTCTTAGAAATCACACGCCATTCAAAACTATACACATAGAATCAACCAGAAGCTGCAGTATAAATCCTTACGCATAGGAAATACCATGATATTCCATTGGTTTCAATTCTAAAGAAACCAAAACAATTTACCTATATATGTACATTTTTGGTGAAATTACTACTTGAAAAATTTTTTTTAAAAATATCCAACAACTGGCCCTACAGCAGGGACCCTGTGTTTGGTTTTTTTGGGAAGTATAGTAGGCATCCAAAATTTGAATATACGATTATGTGCATAATTCGATTCAGATATTTGTGCCAAAGCACAACGTTGCTCCAAAATAGCGCATGGTAAGGTAATTTAAAGTTTTGGTATCCAATTGTGGGGGCGTGGGGTTAGGTATCCAAAATGAGAAAATGCAGAACTTTCGATCATTACAATGGCTCCTGTTTGTCGTATTTTTAGTTTTTGGGGATCCACAAGTGGGGTAGTGAGGGCAAGTATTCCAAGTTTACATCGAACGGTGAAGAATGAAAATATGCACCTATATACCGAAGCAGAACGTTCTAGCTTAAAATTTGTGCCCGTTATGGCGATTTTAAATTATGGGTTCCCAAATTTCTAAGAATTGGGGGGAGGTATCAAAAATTTGAAACAAACTTGATTTGCCTGCAAGCAAAAGCAGTGTTCGTGCCAAATATGAACACTGTAGCTCTTACAGTCTCCGAAATCTAGGTGTTCATACAGACGGACGGACAGACAGACAGACAGACAGACAGACAGACAGACAGACGGACATGGCTCAATCGACTCGGCTTCTCATCCTGATCAAGGATTTATAAACTTTACGGGGTCTGCCACTCCTCCTTCTGCCTGTTACACACAAATCGACTTTACACAAAGTTAATAGACCCTTTTGTGTTTTTTAAACACAGAGTCTAAAAATTGCAACTAATTTTCATTAGAATCGGTGCAATTCAAATAAATCGTATTCGTGCAAAAAGAATTTATATTACGCACACGATCAGAGTGAATAAAATACACTATGTGTAAGCACTGTAGTAATATAATTTAAAAAGACTCTCAGAAACAATTTAAACAATTACACGTAACACACATGCGTATATTTTGTATAATTTTATTCACATAATCTCCACTTAATCATAGTATCGTATCATAGTTTTGGACGTATACTGATTAGATGAAAAACCGCTCGAAAATACTTTGAAATGCATAAGTTTATACAAAAACGTTGTCTTTTAATTTAACGAAAAGCTAAATAAAGAACTCGGAATATACATATTTACATTTTTGAATAAGTATGCAGCATAGATCAAAAGATGAATATCTTGATTGCCAGCAATACACATATGTATGTATAGTACTACCTAAATGAACTCCCGGTGGTACAACAATGGTTGTTTTTCTTAGTAATTCGCGTACTTGCCGTGCGTGCGGAAATATTATCGGCACGTGACCGGAGGCTTATAACTTGATTGCTCTTGTGACATAGACTACATTGTGGTAGTGTTTTTCTAAAGAATGAGATGTTAATACAATTGTTTAATAATATTATCAATAGTTTGGATGAATAGTTAGTTAAAGTAACGGCGGTAGTCAATATTAAGAATGGAGAAATACCTGCAACTACACACTACTGTGCGCTAACTGAAATATATGAGAGCTCATAGGTTTTAATTTTGTATGTTTATGGGACACTTTAAGTTTAAAACCCACCTTCCCTATATGTTGATTGAGAAGGATACATTTATACGAAACACAAAAAAAACGAGGGCAACTTCAATAAAGCAAACCATTTCAATAAAATTGAAATCGAAAGAGAAACGGTAGGATTGAAGTTGCAAATTTATTATGTACTTTCTTACTATGAATATATTTTAAACCAGATCTAGTCTAAGTAATAACTTGAAAGTACGCCAAACAACAGTGTCGGTGTCCGACAATAAGATGTATCAAGAAGGATGTATACAGATTAGATTAAATTCAATGTTATACTTCTTTTGGCAGACAGGGGGCGGGATATTAATGGAATCATTAATGGAGAGCACTCCGAGACCTATCAGCATAAAGAAAAGCACATGCATGCATGCATGCTACCTTAGAAAATAACTCAACATAACAGTTAGGTAATTAGTATAAAATAAATACCCGCGTCCAGCGACTGTACGAGTTTTGTTTTTCGGTGGAATCTAGTATTTTAGTGACAGTAAGATATTTTAGGTGTACTTTTCAATTTGAATTCTATGAACGATGTTCGCGATATTCCCAATAACCGATTTGGTAATCGATTCACTGTAATGTTATTCCCACAATATGTGGGTAATAGAATGATGGCCATAATTATCTGCCTAAACTATTACTTTTATTTTAAAAAGAATATCCAACAGTAGGGATTGGCCCGACAGAGTATTTTTAAATTTTCAGAACAGAAGAGTATCGTTGGAGGAGTATAGAAATTCAGGTGTAGTATAGTTTTTTGATGCAGTATAGTATTTGCGGAGCTGTGTAGTCTTATTGATATTCGATTTCTATTATTGAATTGAAATTTTTTTAATCCAATTGCGGGGGCAGGTATTCATAATGTGAAAATGACAGTAGATTTATAATATCAATGTTCTGATATGTTCCAAAACAGAACCTTCTATCTTTATAAAACCTGTTACGGCTATTTTAAATTATGGCATCCCGATGATCTGCCAGCAAACAAACACCAGGTTCGTGCCAAATATGAATACTGTACTCCTAATCGACTCAACTTCTCAACCTGATCTAGAATATATATACTTCATGGGGTCTACCACGCCTTCTGCCTGTTACATACAAATCGAATTTGCACAAAGTTAGTAGACCGTTTTGTGGTTTTTAAAAACAGGGTTTAAATATGACTATGAAAATGTGGGGTAGTATATGAAACTACTATAAAATGTGAATAATAGGCAAACAAGGTGCTGTGGCATAGTTCATCTATGTAGCTACAATTTTTGCATGGACGTATTCGATATATATATCGAATATACATTCGATTTTTTATTGTTTGTTTTGATATATGAACGTCTTTACTGTATCATTATATGTAATTTTGCTTATGCCTATATGAGTAAAGTCTCACCCTTTTTAAGCATAATATCTTCTGCTGAAATTGTGCAATTGGCTAAATTTACACTGGACCCGGCATTAATATTGGCCAGATCGGCAGGTGGGCTAAGCGATTGACCTGTTGGGACTTGTTGCGGATCCAATGTGCTCAGCCCCACGCCATTGCCAAAATGCGATACGTCGCTTGAATTCAATGAAGAGCTGTACCACGACCCAGATGCATAATGACGAGGGGGTGGCCAGCTCTGATGCTGCTGGTGAGGCTGGTGTGGCTGGAGTTGCTGCTGTTGTTGTTGATGATGATGGCCATTAACATGAAGCGATTGATGACTCAAATGCGATTGCGGACTAAAACTGTTGGGTACAGTGGTCATCAACTGTCCGTGACCATGACTATGGCTATGGCTGTTGGACTCCAAAGATGCACCTTGCTGTTGGGTGTTCAGCAGCCGTAATTTATCGTAGATGGATTCCTGCTCGCTACCTTCACCAGAATTACTGGCTCCGCCACTCTCTGATGAGTTTAATGGTGTCGCCGTTTGTATTAGATCCATCATATTGGATCTGTTAGTTTTACCGTTCCCGCTGACGCTGCTATTTTTGTTTGCATTTCCACTGGTAACACTGCCGGTAACACTAGCACTGCAGCTTCCACTGACACTAGCACTAGCATTGGTACTAGAATTATTATTGGTCATTGGACTAGAAATAGAACTGTTTGAACCACCAGAACCTTGCTGCTCCTTTTGTGCGGCCAAATTGCGTAATACTCGATTTATCGATGAAACCTGCAATTATAAACAAAATACACAATATCTTAGTCCATAGTTAGTAACATTAAAATATCAAACAGTAGGGACGATGCCCTACAGTACGGGTTTTGCGTTTAGTATTTTCGGTACAATATTTTTGAAGTAGTATAGTATTTTTGTGGTAATATAGTACATTTTTCGGTACAGTGTACAATTTTAAGTGCTGTATAGTATTATCGATAATCGATGCCTATAATTAATAGATATAATCAATATCGATAATAAATATCTATAATCGATAAAAAAAAGCAGGGGTGTAGTGTAATTTTTGATTTATATGCGAAAGCAAAACGTTTTAGCTTCAAAAACCCCTTTGTAAGCCAATTTGAAAGTTCCGGGTGTCCACCAGTAGCGGGTTGGGGTTAGGTATCCAAAAGCGATAGGTAAACAAGAAAATGCAGCTCATTTGTGCCAAAGCACAACGTTGTAGCTCCTTAAAAGCGCGTATTATGGCGATTATTTTAGTACCCAATTTTTAGGTATCATTTTGACTGGACGTTATAAGTATCCAAAATTTAGATTAAACGGTGCAAGATATAAATGTATACATGAATTGCTCCTTTTATTACGAATTTGAATTACGGGCTCTTTAATTGCGGAGAAGTTGAAGTAGGTATTCAAAATTTAAATCAAACTTGAGAAGCCTGAAAAGTAAGAGGGTGCTTTTACCGAATATGAATACTGTAGCTCTTATTGTTTTCAAGATCTAGATGTATATACAGTCGGACGGACCTGGCTCATTTGACTCGGCTTCTCTTCCTAATCAAGGGTATATATTGGAGCTGCAAGAATATCGATGGCACTATCGATAGTATCGATGGTTTTTTACTTGCGATATATCGATGGTATTCTTCACTATCGATAGTATCGAAATAAATTTTGCATCATTTTTAATTGGCGAAGTGATCTTAATTTCCAATAATTTGTAATTGTATATAGTTTTGAACGATGGAGGAATTTCTTAAATCAGAAAACTAATGGTAAAACACATGGAAATCGATACACATGTCTATTTTAATTGTTGTAATTCTTTCATAACTTTCTATGTATATTGTGGCAACACGTCATTATTCTGGATGCGACATTGACAAAATCAAAAATATGGAGCTATTTTAAAACGGAAATGACGAAAAAAATGGGAAGTGTCAATTATGCGGAAAATTTTTTAAAACAATTTTATTTTGAAAATGTTTTAGTAGTGTATATTTTAATTTTTAATTTTCATTTGATTCTGAACAGTAATTTTGAATTTCATTTTGGCTTAGTTTGAATTTTAAAAAATCGTATTTCCTTATTATTTATTTCAATACATCATATTTTAATATTGATGAATGTATTTTTGTTCTTCAATTATTTTTTTTTGACCACTCCTACTACGAAAATATCGAGTGGCGACAATATCGACGGTTTTGCAGCTCTAGTTTATATACTTTATGAGATCTACCAATGTCTTTTTTTGCCTGTGACTCGTAAATCAACTTTGCATAAAGTTAATAGATCCTTTAATGGTTTAAATCCATTATGTTTTGGCACAAAGAAATTTAGAAAGTAATTTGTTTTGGGCGGTGACTAATGTGGTATGGCTTCCGACGGTGAATACCATGTGATTTTCATTTCATTTCAAATGCTTTTTATTCCCTTGCTCTAAAATCATTCATTTATTGTTTAACACTTGGGCAAAGATACGTGCACAGAGAACAGTCCTAATATAAAAAACCACATCGATCAGTCGATTATTATGTTATACTATAGCTTTTAAAGCAGCAACACATTCAATCACCTCGCAATCAAGATTGTAATATCAGTAAATTAAATTAGGAGCACCTCTCCAACTGCAATCATGGATTAAACAAGGTCATTTTAGCAGTTGCATATCGGTATCGTTATCGACAGCTCGCATTTCTAACTTTTCGTCAGAAGGTTGTTAAGTTCAGTTAGACGCAGCTGACACCGCTAGCTCTTTCATTGCTATTGCAATCTTCCATTTTAAGACCCTGTGTTTCATTTCGCTTATGCACACTCTTGTTTTATTTTATTTTTTTTTTTTTTTTGTATAATATTTATTCTATTATGACTTTTAAAGCAGTGCCTGCGCATGACAACGCTTTTGAAATCAATTCAAAAGGTAACGGCGCAAACATGTGATGGTCGAAGGAGGGAGGAAGAAAAGTTGCATGAGGCAGGAGGCAGGAGGCAGGAAGCAGGAGACGGAGGAAGGGAGAGAGAAAAAAGCGAAAAACAAATGGCACAACATACCATACAAATGAGCGAGTGAGAAGAACAACGGGGAAGCGTGCAGTTGAGTGGAAAAATTAGGCAGAGATGTCCTTTCGAGGGCTACGTGAACATAAACCCAATGCGTACATAAAAAACTTTTCCTTTCTTGTAATTTTGGGTGTTTTTTTACTTTTTTGTTTTTAAATGAACACACCATCCCTGAAGGCTTTCTATATACGTATATATATAGATATATAAATATATATATATATATATAATATATAAATATAAATATATACATATTATATATAACAAAATACAATTGATTATATGTACGTAAAATATATAGGTGCTGTACAATTTGAACAATTCCATTTATTCATTGAAATATCCTTTAAATCAAAACCTGCGTTAAGATTTGTGATCAAAAACTCATATGTATCTGTCCAATTTTGGGATATTCAAATGTATGTTACAGGCAAAAGAAGGCTTCGCATAACCTCCATATGATGTACTCTGTCTTTTGTCTGCTCGCCCGTTCTTATGAATACTACCTAGATTTCGGAAATTGTAAGAGATTCCTATTTAGCATGAAATAGGTTTATAGCTTACTCATGCCAAGGTTATTTTAAATTTTGGACACCTTTCCGGGATAATATTAAATCGTCATAAGAGATCGTTAGTAAAATCTCCGAAATAATAATAGTGGTATTGCTTGCGTAGATCTTATTCTTTTAAATATAGAATATTCTGTTTTGCGCCCAGGTACGGAAGAACATATTGAGCGTATACTTCGTAACTTCATTACAATCGTTTTAGACAAAATTAAGATAGAGAAAAACTAGACTTAAATGTAAAATGTACAAATATACGGTATACGTAAACCTAAAACACACATACATTCCAGTTTCGTAACTGAAGAGCTGCAAAAATAATTTCCATATTTAACAAAAGCTCTACTAATGGAAATTCTAAAACTAACACTAACACTAAAAACAATTCCACGTTTTCACCCGTCGTCGTTTTTGTCACACAACCCCATATCTATAGCTCGATTCAGTGTCGTCGCTCGTGCGTTGTTATCCAATCGCATGTTTCAGCTACTATGTTTGCCATTGTATAGCTCGGTCGGAATAGTTGAACTTGATTTTTTCCCCCTCTCTCTACTGTACTGTTCTGTAGTCTTCACTTTACGTCCCATCCATCGCAGGGCTCTCCCCTAGGCCTAGGTCGTTCCATTACTCGCGTGAATTTCAACGCTTAAGGTTTTTGTGGTATAGCGTTGTGCGAAATGTTGGGTTGTTACAGGCTTCTCAGGCTCCTGGCTGTATTTATTTAATATTGTGCGTTTATCATACATTTCTAGCAATGATTTCCCTTTTTGTTGTTTAATGTGCATAAAAGATTTTCTCTTCCATTCCAATGAGCACATTTTCTACGCAACTGTCAATGGCTTTTCTATATTACCAAGTTGAACGTTGGACGTACGTACAACTGTAGCCGCTCTGGCTGTTCGGGTTGCTCTAGTCGGATGGGGTGGGGGTATGGGGCGGTTGAATTTTAGTTCGACTGGCTATCGAATCACTGTCACAATTCATTTCTTTCATTCTTTCTCTTTTCATTTGGCATACTTAATAAACAATAAAAAAAATGGCATTGCTAACTGGCACTACAATTGCCAGGGCAGCAGCAACGGCAACAACAACAAGGTTGCAGCAGTAGGGGCGGTACCCTCTGTTATTTTTTTTCGGCGCCCTATGGCATTTTTGCTTAAACAAAATGTAATAGAATTCGATGTTGGCAATCGCCAATCGGCAAAAGTTTACCTGCCTCATTCAAATTTACATATACCATTTTTAGACTCTGTGTTTAAAAAACACAAAGGGTCTATTAACTTTGTGCAAAAGTCGATTTGTATGTAACGGACAGAAGAAGGCTTGTTAGACCCCACAAAGCATATATATTCTTGATCAGGAAAAGAAGTCCAGTCGATTCAGCCACGTCCGTCTGTCTGTCCGTCGGTCTGTCTGTCCGTCTGTATGAACACCTAGATTTCGGAATCTATAAGAGCTACAGTATTCATATTTGGCACGAACATTGCTGTATGGCCGAAGCAGATCAAGTTTGTTTTAAATTTTGGATACCTGCCTCCACTCCTGAAATATTGGGGAGCCAATAATTTAAAATCGATATAAAGGGCGCAATTTTAAAGATAGATCTTTCTGTTTTGAATCATAAATGCACATTTACATTCTTCACTGTTTAATATAAATTTTGGATAGCTTCCCCCTCCCCCACTGGCGGAGCCCCAAAATCTAAAAATAGGTATAACAGGTGCGATTTTGAAGATAGAATCATTTTTTTTTTTTGCTGATATATGAACATTCACATTTTACATCTACTGTCATTTTCACATTTTGGATACCTGCCCACTTCCCCACAATTAGATACCAAAACTTCAAATTGCCTTACCAGGCGCAATTTTGGAGCTAGAACGTTGTGTTTTGGCATATATGAGACGATTTCCATTATACACCTACCGTCATAATTAATTTAGGCTACCTACCCCCTATCCCCCACTAGTTGGTACCTGGAAGCTAAAAATCGTCTTACAAGGCGCAATTTTGATGGTAGAAGTTGTGCCTTGGAACATATATCCAAAATTACATTACACTACTATATATCGATAATCGATATTGATTATCGATATTAATTAGAGAAATCTGTTATCGATAATACTACAACACCGAAAATATATACTGCACCGAACCATACTACTCCGGAAATACTAATCCGCTCAAAAAGTACTGTTGGATATTTTTGTATTATATCCATGTCAAAAAATATCTGTGTAAGGTTACGATATACTATCTTCGTGCCAGATTTAAATACTGTGGCTCTTACAGTTTGCAAGATCTTTAGTTATATCTCTTTGTAATGGATGGAAACCTTTTTCTAAAAAAAATTTTATAAAAGATTCTGTTATTTTATGGGAAGACACATTTCAATGTGTATCTAACACAAATGCAAGTATGAAGATAAATTATAAATTTATTGCATTTATAACATTATTATTGACTTACACTGGGTATATTATCATTGGTGCATACACTTTCTTGCAGTAGTCTATCCCGTATCTCCCATGCAAATATGCTGGGGCATTCCCTTTTGTATTGGGAAATTTTACTGACCACTTCAGCAGTGGCTACACGAGGCTTTGAGCCCCCGATAGCTCGCGGTCGAATGCTTCCAGTTTCATAGTATCTGGAACAATAATTTATTATATAGAAAACAAAAAAATAAACAATACTTTATTACAACAGTCAACGAGTCTAATTATACAATATTATTTTCATTTTCAGAGATGGTTAAAGCCTTATATCTATATATAATCTATATATATATATATAAATAAGTGTACGTTAAGTTGTATTGTAATAACTTGAGAACGGTTCCACCGAAAGAAACCAAATTTTATTGTACGTTTGGGCTAATTTATAGATGAGAATTATGTATGTCTGTCTGAAATCGAACCAGCCGTTCCCGAAATATAAGGACGTTTTCCTGAAGATTTTTAAAATTTTAGCATTTTAAATGGTAGGCGTAAAAAATTTACAATTCAACATATGT
>JBANCZ010003764.1:0-11739 GCA_037040025.1 Sphaerogastrella javana | reverse complement strand
GTGCACAACTGTACGCATATTGTTGTACTTTTTTAATAGACGGTAAACGTCGTTTACTGACTGCTTGTTTTCCTCTTCGATCTCGGCGATGCTCATTGCTAGCGAAAGCGATGGAAAAGAAATTATTGTTGCGCGTTTCAAGCTGCGTGCAATTATGATTATGCTGTCGGTAAATGTTCGCTGTTCATCTAGCAAATGCAATGAGTTTTGAGCAAGTCTTTCACTCGATCATCGAAGCGCTTTCCGAGTTAGCAAGTAAATTGCGGATTTAATGCTATTTATTATGTTGATAACACGCAAAACTGGAGCAACTTTAACGGAGTAATATTTTGTATAGTAGTATTAAGCTCAATGCAGAATTAGCGAAAAAACTTGTGCATGCCTCTGAATAAAATATAAATGAGTTATATAAATAAAGGGATACGTATAATTAACAGAAAAAAAAATATAGAAACAACTACAACAAAAAAAAAAAAATAAAATAAAATAAACAAATAGCAAACAAGCAATGAATGAACAAAGGAACAAAAAAAAATCAATTGGGGCAACTCTGCAGTGCAGTCGTTTTAATTAATTAATATTAATATGTATTTCCTGTTCTATTCTATCTACTTTGATAGTTGAGTTACCTTTATGCTACTACGTTATGCTGTTATTGTAATACGTTTTTTTTTTTTTATTATTATTACTATTATTATTATAAACGTAGATTGGAATTCTCATTCAACTCAAATGTAATGAGAAACTAAAACGAATATCTGAAATAAAGAACAAAGAACAAATTATAAAACAAACACACAAAAAAAAATATAACAAAAAAAAATCAACTTCAAAATCAATGAATCAATAAACGGAATGCATTAATGTATTTATATAATTAATATATGATATTTAACAATGAAAACCAAAAAAAAAAAAACAAAACAAAAAAAAACACAATAATAGCAACATGTTTTTTTTCTATTTCATAAGATTTCATAATAAACAACATTTAAAACCGAACTCTACTCGTATTATGTTAACACTCTGTTAGTGCTGAGATCTGTTAACAGCAACAGTAAACTTAACAGTAACATTAACAGTAACATTAACAGTAGAATTAACAGTACTTATCCTTGAATGGATTTGTTTACATTACTTTATATGTATAATATTAGTGGAAGTTGGGTATTTAGAGACTTTGGTTATCCTGTGATCCTATGTGGGTCTAAATTGTTTATACGCTTATTTATTCATTGTATTTTAATAATGTTTGATTCTATCCCTCTACCCGTTTCGTTCCTCTCTTTCCTACTTCATTGTATTTTAAAAGTATATTGCTTTTGAATGCATATTTGAAGACGTTTATAGTTATTGAGAATACTTGTGGGCGTTATCATGATAAGATTACGATTCTACGATTAACTCTTGGGTCCTCTTTCAATAATTTTGATCAAATAATTTGATATACATTGTTTTTTTTACCAATTGATTCGATTTCACTCAAGAATTCTCGAAAGTATGGCTATCGATTGTATTTTCTTTTCCTGCAGCACTATAAAGAAAATCGACATAATATCTATTATATAAAATACTACCGCAATATTGCATCACTATTTGTAAACCATAAATAACACATACTCCTTTATGATACGGATCCATGTCTTCAATCAAAAGTCATTAAATAGTTACTATTAAAAGCATCAGATTAAAAATTCATTTGGTGCATGAGTAACCGCTTTTCGTTGATAATTACACCTGTGATTCTAGTTGAGATTAAACAAATTACCAAAAAAAAAAGCACTTCAGATCAATATCAAAGCATATTGGTATATCCCTGACATACATACTATATAGTATATACAAAATTAAATTCCTAGTCTTACATTGCAGTGATTTTTTCAAAAAAAAAAAAAGTACACCAACTAATTGAATTCTGCACACTGTCCGCCATATTGGCATAGATATATCGGTATATATATATATATATATTTTTAAGAGTAGCAGACAGTCGCTATCGATGACGTCAATTAGAGGTGGTGTTATGACATCAAGACAGCTACTCGAATTGTCATTGGCGTACGTACTCCCCTCTGGGTATATACATACAAAAATAAGTCTGAAGATAAGTGTTTGGGTATGTGCATGTATATATGTATGGAGTATATAATTTATATTATTGATAAGTACTTCGTACGCACCATTTGAAAATCAGAACAGATACTAATACAAATATAGTATTGCATAGCTTTGGTTAGTTAAGTGAGCTTAACGCATTGAACAATAGAATAATATAGATTTCTAATTGAATTTTTAAATTTAATGGCATTACGCAGTATTTTAAAAATACTGTAATTCATGAGAATATACTAAATATATGCAATGCAATCTATTATATCGAGTACTATAACTGTTTCCTATATAAACATCTGCGTTAGGTTTGGTAAGGGTATCTACTAGTCAAGTTCTTACGCGTTTTATATAGGCGGTAAAGATAAGTCACAATATAGACACCTGAAACCCTTTGGAATCGAACAAATTAGAGGGAAACATTTTACAGAAGTGATAGATAGGGATAAAGTACTTGAGATTGTTTCATAATTTGCCTGGTAACCATTATAAGATTAGCTGGTATTAATAAAAGTTGTATCATTGGATCGTTCAGTTTATGGAGGGTTAGCTCGTGACCATATAATCGGTAATCGGTAATTGGAAATGGGAGAGTTTAAAAAATTGTGTGTGGGTGATTCGTGATGCCATGCCAAATCGCCTGAAGTGGGGTGCTAATCTTGATCGGACTCTCACTTACGATGTCAACTTTGAGTTGACTTAACTTGACTTGACTTCGAGTTGTTTGCCTGATAATGGTCGAAATAAAAAAGGAAATAGAAAATAAGCAGCACCACAACCATGCAGAAAGGCCAAGAGAGAAAGGGTAAACAACCCAAAAGACTGATTAAAACAACACTTGAGATTTAGATAATGTACAAAATTCAGTATGTAATTAAAAGTCTATATGTATAGGCAAACAAAGCGCATTTCATATGGGCGGGATTACGATCTGCAATCTATATTATAATTATGACTGACTCAGGAATCAAGCGCTTTTCATTCTGTTCAAGCAATCGCAACACGAATCCATCTAACCATAAAATTATACCAACAATAACTTATCAAGGCAAAGGAGAGAAAGACATAAATTAATTTTGCCCGCTACGCGTGGTAGTTTATATTTAAAACTGAACAATAAATTATAATTTCAGCTGGTAAATAGTCCCAATCGTAGCTACTAATCGCTCTAACAACGAATAAATCTGAGTTATTTTTTTCGCTGATTCGCTATAATTGGGTTGAAATACTTGAGAAATAGTAAATTATTTTGCACATTTCTTTAAATAGTTATTGTTTTCAATTGAACCACAACGTATTCATAGCTCTACATCATCAATGTATCAATATTAGTTCATCACAGCTGAGTGATTCAACGAAATCCTCATCAAAATTTTCATTTAACACATAATTACAATCGTTATTATAACATTGGGTTGCTCTTTCGGTAGGATTTACTTGAGTGATATATATTTATTTCATATCAAGCAACAGTCTAAGTATTATATTAATGATATTTTATGTTCTATTATTAGAATAACTAAGATTATACGAATATACAAGCAGTATGTCTAAAATTTTTTGCTACGTTACATTATATCCTTTGAAATATCCTTATTTCGAATAGTGTTTTGAAATTAGTAATCAAAAAATTTGTCAAGTTTAATAACTTATTTAAAATGCAAAGTTTTTTTCTGTTTAATCCTAAGACACGCGCCAACTATTTCTAATCGAAGAAGTTACAGCATCTGGTCTTAAGAAAATGACATTGTGAGCTCTACTTATAGATACGTAACGGAAATGTTATAAAAAAAATGTGATTGTCATATCTTTTAGTTTGAAGAACATTGTAAAATATCTGGAATCAAGGCCAGACCTTTGGGGTGCTCCATTGACAGAGTTAAGTCTGGCAGTCAAAATGTCTATCAGCATTATGTGCCCATGTGTGGTACCTCTGTTTCTCTCTCTCTGGGGGACTTATTTATATATATTTTTCTGTGCTTTGCTGCCAAAATGATATATTGATACAATATAACGACAACGCCAATGACTACGACTACGGCATTGTTTTCAAAGACATGACGTCGCTAGGGGTGCTGATTGTAGCGCTATAACAAGTATGACGTCCATAGAGAAAGACAGCAGACCCGAATCCAAATCAAATATGAAATCGAAACGTTGTGAATTTGACTTGGGTGAGTGTGTATGGAATGAAAAAGAAGAAAAAAGCATAATTATAATCAATGAATTGGATTACTGCACGAAGAACAGTAAGAACAGTAAGAAACGTGCTGATCTGATTGCCCCCTAATCAGTGAGATCCCTGATAATAATATATAAAAATAAATGCATACCTTAAGCTTACTCAAACGAATAACACTAACACTTTAACAGCTTCAATTGAAGTATTATGATTGAGTTTATTAAATCTATATATTTAACAAAAAATATACATATACCATATATATGTTCATTCATATATACTCATATTCCTGGTCGTATATCGGATCTGACTGTATTTGAGCCCGTTGTTCGATTGCTCAAATCAACTTGATCAAATTAAATAATTTTTTAGATCAAGATCTTAATACTTGACAATTTACATATGTTTAGAAAGACCAAAAATGCCCGAAATATAACAATATACTTGAAAATTATGCATTACAGCTACAATTATAATATAAATACTGAAGCTCAAGATATAATATGACTAATGTGTTTGAAAAGTAAATCAATATCACTTGATATGTATAAATCTAGTGCGAATAAATCAAACTTTTACTATACGTTTTTGGGGTAAATCCGAATCTCAAAATAATTAGGATTGGGGAAAAATATTTAAGAAAAGTTTTTCGTGAAATTGACAACTTTCTTGCGCAAAACAAAATCCCAACTTGATCATTATAAGATAAGCAAATGCTAACTATAATCGATCGATGAACTGAACACACCTGAACTTTGCACAATCACGGACAGGCAGGGAAGTACATTCTGTAAAGTAATTATAAGTGTTCAGGTTTTTATCTTCTTCTTTTGTTTTGTTTTGTGAAATATTGTTGTTGCTTTTAATTTTTTCATTTTCATTTGTTGTTGTTAAAACGATTGGTAATTAATTTGGAAATAGTTGTAACAGGATCAGAGAAGTCAATTAATGCATGAATGTGAAAGTAATGGTATCTGTTTCAAGTAATGATCGATAATCGGCGATCGATAATCTGCTGTGACTTAAGTGATCAGTGATCGAAAATCGGTTATTGGTGCTCAGTGATCGAAGGTCGGTAATCGAAGATCAGTGATCGAAGGTCGGTGATCAAAGATCGGTGATCAAAGATCGGTGATCAAAGATGGGTGATTAAAGATCACTAATTGAAGATCGATTATCAAAGATCGGTGATCGAATAGCGGTGATCAACAATTTTTGATTCCTGATCGATGATCGAAGATGGAAGATCGGGGATAGCTGATCGTACAGCAGCTATCGTCGATTAGTTATCGAAAATCGGTGATTTGTGATCAGTCATTGGTTATTTGTGATCATCGATGATCTGTCATCAGTGATCTATGTCTGGCCGTTCAGTACTATCAGCACGTGAGCCCTATAAATAGGTCTAAATCTGGCGAGTTTCCAGCTAAGCATGAAAATACCCAAAGCGCTGCATTTGATTACATACTACACACTCGTTTGGCACATACAAATGAGCTTGAGCTTGAGGTTTTCTCATTGTTGTTGTTGTTGTTCTTATTGTTGTTGTGACTGCCGGCAATAGATTGATAAACTGTCGCTACAATTGTTGTTTCACTTTTCTTATCAGAACGCTAGCTGCTCCATTAATGAGTACACATACAGCGTACAGGTGTGCAAGTGTGCAGGTGTGTATGTGTGAGTGAGTGTGAGTGGGTGTGTGTGAGTATGAGTGTGAGTGTGAGAATATGTAACTAAGAGTCTACTTAAAATCAACATAAATGCGAGCGAGGGCCATTGCGCCAAGATACCAAAGAGAATAACAAAAAAAAAAAAAAAAAAAATGTAACACAACAACAAGCGCTACAGTCGAACGCAATCGACAGTTAAATACCCGACACTCGATTGCGTAATAGCGCAGCAAATTAAAAGCTAACACTTACACTAAATAAATAAATAGTTGAATTTGAAAATGTGCAAGCAATGCTTCTACGCAATCAATGATACTACATATATATATTTTGTTTGTTTTTTGAATACACCCTGAATGAAATTAAGCTATTCATTTGATTGATTCATAAGCCATAACTTTTACAGGGTATGTGGAATGCTTCTGCTTATGGAATTTTTAGAAAAACTATGAATAAGAAAATCAAGGGAGCTGGCATATAAAACTATGTCTAATAAATGGTAGACAGACAGAAAAATGTATAGATATATAGACAGTTCGAACATATAATTATATAATAATTATTGTGAAGATTAATTTATAATCATCGAAAAACAAAAAGAATTTTTTTTTTATAAATATCCAGGAGAGATATCCCTTCAAGGAAAGTACATTTAAGAAAAATCAAAATTAGTAATAATATAAAATTAAAACTTAATATTTTAATGTATTATACTAAAGTTTATTTAAAGTAAATTACTTTATATATTAAGTAAAATAAAAAAATAAAAATAAAATATAACATAATACATAAAGCGTGTCTTCAAGAATAATTATACAAAAAATATAATATATAAATTGGAATACATAAAATATAAAATATAATTAAAAATATATAAATATAATATAAAATAATAAATAATAATATGCATATATATATATTATATTTCAAAGTTTAATATTAAAATACTTTTGGATTTGTGCAAACATATAATACCCTATGATAATACATTTAGGCACGCACCTTACCAAAACAAGCAGCAAAGCACGTGTAAATTACATACATATACAAAGAGAAAGAGGGAGAGAAAAAGAGAAAGAAAGAGAGAGAAAAGGGTAGAAAGACACAAGCACGCACATCAAAAGGAAAGTTGAAAACGTCGCAAAGAAAATCGTCGCTAACTTGAGATAAACTCTTTCTAATACCAACACATACACATATATAACATATTCATATAGACGATATATCAGCTAACGATGACTGTGACTACGACTCCAACTGCGACCGCGACTTCGACTGCGACTGCGACTGCGACTGCGACTGCGACAGCGACTACGCCTTTGATAGCAATAGCTAGAGTGATAGCGACTGCGACTGCGACTACGACTACGACTACGAAGCTGGCTGCGACGTCGGCGTCGACGTTGCTGTTTATTATTAAGACGGGCGCGCGCTGGTCGCACTTAATTAGTTGTGCGATACAATTCTAGCCAAACGGTTGCCCTGCCACCAGCTGCACACGAAACCCAAGACCAAATCCAAATCCAAATCGAAATCGAAATCGAAATCGAAAACGAAACCAAAATTCACATTCAAATTCAAATCAAAGCAACAAGAACGGCACCAACACACACGCACACAATAACAAAAAACCCAAAGAAAATAATAAAAAAAATATAAAATATAAGAAATATAAAAACCATAAATAGAAAAAAATTTAAAAAAAAAAACAAAAAAAAAACAAAAATTAAAAAGAAACACGAAAACGAAAAATAGTAAAACAAGCAAGACCATAAGAAAAACTCGAAAAATTTTCTTGTGCGCAGCAGCAACAACAACAACAACAACAGCAACAGCAACAACAGTAGCAACAGGTGCAACAACAGCAGCAACAGGTGCAACATCAGCAGCAGGTGGAGCTGAAGTTGCAGCATAATCAATATTGATTTTAGTATAAATTTGATGCCAATAATCAAACGATCTGTACGTCGCGTTGCGCATACGCCGTGTGTGACTCCATCCAGAGAATATTGTATTGCTGCCCCAAGTACAAAATTCATATCGAAAGCAGTGTACAAATTCTATATACATATATTTTTTTTAATTTTTTGTTATTATCATTGCGGTTGAAACCGAAATTTTCGTTTCGTTTCGAAGAGAGTATAAGTACCGAAATTCATCATTTTCTTGTATAATGTTGAAAGACGCGCGCCTTTTTCTTGGCGTTCTAATACTATTTGCCAGCTCCGTAGCGGATACACAAGCAACAGGTGAGTGTATATCATTTATTGTCATTAAAAAAAGAAGAAAAAAAAACAAAAACAAAAGCTGTATAAAGAGATTCCATAAAGATTTTCCAGCAATTTATAGAAAGTTTCCAAAAAATAATCCATGTTTGCGACTGTTTCACAAATTCAAAATGTATGACTTCTCAGTTCTAAATAGAGTACTACCAGATAAGGTTCCTCATCAGTATGGTAAATGCCAATCTATAGTATTGGTGTATTCAGTCATTTATTCAAATATTCGATGGGTGGTGATTGAGTGCAGGTCTAGGGCGTTGGGCGTCAACTGAGTCTCTATATTTATCTGTAATATATAAAAAAGTATATGTTTTCCGATTGTAATTGTACGATTTGATCTATAAATCTCTAAAAATCAATTAAGTTTACGCGTATTTACTAAAACAAAGGTGTATGCTCGAAAGCTTTCTTCATATTGATCGCATTTTAGCTGATTATACGATGTGTAATATACGTACGTATATATCATTGTTGTTTACAAAAAAAGCACTTAAGCTGTCATAAACCAGAGATACTAATTGATATCTACGTGTATGTCAGTCAAAATATTGGATGTAAATCAATAGAATTTAATATTCCAAAATTAAAAAGTTAAAATACAATGTCCATTTAAGATTAATAGATAGTAAAATTCAAAGGAATATTTGAAAGCTAATACAAATATATATCCATCACGTAGAAAGGGTCAAACTTACTTAAATACAATATATAAAACGGTTGTAATTTTATAGTGTAACAGAATTAAAAACAAACAAAAAAATTGGTTTGAAATAAAAAGTTGTGCTTCTTATCACCTGAGTATAGTTGAGTCTAGTTACCTTGAGTATAGTTACAACTTCTTCTGCTTTATGCAAATTTTGAACACTTGAACACCTTCAGAGATCAACATTAGCTACAAATACTTACCATAGATTTAGGTTGGCTTAGTCTTTTCGAATTTTTTTTCTTTTAATTTGTTTTGTGTGAACTCTATCTAGAAGTATAGTATGGGACAGAACTGGTAGATAAACATCAAAACGA
This sequence comes from Sphaerogastrella javana, assembly GCA_037040025.1. NCBI lineage: Eukaryota > Metazoa > Arthropoda > Insecta > Diptera > Drosophilidae > Sphaerogastrella > Sphaerogastrella javana. Next base: position 2,476 of record JBANCZ010003764.1, on the reverse strand, counting down.
TCCATCAAGCACCCTACATATAATACTTGCTATATATACGTATATATATCTATTCATTGATAGCTATACTATTTAGTATAGCTTCCGCTATGCTGACAAATCAGTGAAATTTTGTAGGCCCGTTTCCATTATCATAGATGCTACATCAATGCTGGCAACAGTTGCCGAAATTCACAGGCCTTACAACTAGACGGGCTTCTATGTAGCCTTGGTTATCAGTTGCTTATCAGGCCCCAAGGCATTAAGATGATATCCCTGAATAAGCAGGTATATATATACTATACATGTACTATATATATACCATATGTATGCATGAGTGTGGTACGTTATGGTCCCATAGGCGACAATCGATCTTTCAATCTTGCCCCTATGTAGTTCTTATCAAATTTGACTACTGATACCTGAACCCTTTATTTACTGCTGTCAACTGGCTAAGTCTATAAATTCTTGATTTATTTGTAAAGATTTGGCCATTGTTGAATAAATAAAAATCTTATGGCAACGTATTAAATAAATTATGACAATTATATGATATGATAAATATATTTGATTGTACCATTAAAGCCTATGAATTTGACAAAAACTTTTAAGACTTTTGTATGCTTAAATGGCTCGAATGGTATTAAAAAATTGCACAGTAAAAACGATAAAAAGTAAATCTAAGCTCTCCTATTTATTGATTTATGCTATTCACCGTAGAGTTATTAATATCTATTGGCTAGAGTATCGAGTTTTAATCGGTTCGAATCGATTTCAAGAGTATAGTCTCCGTTTAAGATCAATCCATAATTTCAATGGGTATATGAAATGCATTACACCCTATTCATAATTAAAATATTGCATAAAGCGACAGACAACAATGTCGGGACTTAAGAATAATTTGAGTTGTCGTCATCGATCGATCGATTATTTGCAAATACTCAGCATAAATAATTGTTTTGTGTATGTGTATTTGATTTTTGTTTTGATTTGTGAATCCCGATTGGATTTTGGATTCCATGGAATTGATCCCTATATGGCAAAAACGACCCTAATCCACGGTCCCAAAACGAATCTCTTTCTCTATAAATAAACTGTGCTTTTATCGCGAATTATTCAAGAAATTGACTTTGGTAATTCCATTGCAGTAGCTTTAGCTGGAAGCATGAAATGGCAATTCTTCAAATTTCAATTCAAATTCAAATCTATCATAGGGTGCGAGACCGAGTCTTACGTCTATGCTAAAGCTATATATATATATAATCAAGTTTCTGTTTGAATCGAAGCTGCTTAGTGTGCTCCTACTATGTACAGGGTGCTGTCGTCTTATCCAAAGTTCAACAATTCTGATTCAGTCTCATTCATTTTTCCCACAGCATCCATGACGTTTCATAGAACTTGAGATGGCAATTCAATTAATGCTATTACTAGCATTATTATCTATTTATTTATATACTGTACATTCCACTCATACTTTTGTTAAGCATTTATCTATGGTTTTTTGTTTTTGCCTTTTACTTTTATGTACACTCTGTTTTTTTTTTTTTTTCTTTTTTTTGTTATTGTTTTGGTTTTGGGTTTTGGTTTTCATATTGCCGGCCCACATTTATCATCATCTCAGGTATTTGCCGTGTAAATACACAAATAAAACACAAACGGCAACCGCGTTTGATGCCAACGACACTGTACAACAAAAATTGGTGCATATGCACTTCAGTTTACACTTACAACATATGCTAAGGAAGTTCATATAGAGCATTTTTCTGAGCCTATACAAAATGAGTTAAACTAAGTTAGTAGGGGGTTTTATTGCAAATGTTTTCATTGTCAGTTATTGTCAGTTATTTTTAATTTTATCTCATACATTCAATTACATTATATAGATTCAATATTTAATTAAATCGTATAATTTTATACTATATTTATTATCAAGTTCTGTAAATCACTTTATGAATAAGCCTCGATGTATTTGGGAACAACTTTAGATCATTCTAATGGCAAGATTTCTGTTTCTTTAGATATTAATTTGATTTCCCTTTCATTCGATCGTTGATGTAATATAAAATAAAATATATTATATCATATATTATATGTAATATGTATGGCAAGATTTCTGTTTCTTTAGATATTAATTTGATTTCACTTTCATTCGATAGTTGATATAATATAAAATATAATATATTATGTCATCTAGTATATATTATATAGTATATGATATATACATTATATCAATTCCATTACATTCCATTTTTATCAGATTGTGTAAATTGTCTTTTCATTTATGTTTTCACTTTCACTTTGATGCATTTCATTCGAATCTCTTCCATGCTGCATAGTGTTATCAGCTGATCTTGTACTATTTCAAAAATTTACAAATTGCGTGTAGTCGAGTGTCGGAGCAATCGCTTTTTGTTTATTTAACAGCAATTAACAAGCCGTTTAATTTCTATTTTATTTTTGTATAGATATAGATAGATATATATATATATGTATATAT
>JBANCZ010003763.1:0-11741 GCA_037040025.1 Sphaerogastrella javana | reverse complement strand
GGCATTCAAAATGCATTGAGCGCAAATTTACTCTATATTTAATGCCCTTTCTCTTTCATATGGGAATCAATCTATATAAATCATTTACTTCCATTAAAATAATATAATAAAACGAAAACATTGGATTTTCTAATAAGAGGTGTTATTAAAGTTGGAATTATACTATAATGCTGAAAAGTGACATGGTTATATATTGAATATGTTATGAAAAAAACCATTGTATTAACGCATAGTTTGGTAATAATTAAATAATTATGATTATTAATATTTAGTGTTTAATATGTAGTGCAATATCAAAGGACATAACAATAAAAAAAACATAAAAGTAATGCTTAAAAATCTGAAAATTATATTAAATTATATTACACTTTTTATGTGTTAACCAAATACTTGATAACCCAGAGTTAGTAATAGGTAATATTGAATTAAACTAGATGCATCTATTGATCCCGCACTGCGTTCATCTATCCACCACGTCCATTCATTATTATAGTAGCGTGGATCACAATTCGGATCCGCTGGTTTATTTTGCGGTGGTCTGGCCTGCAACCTGAAGTGTTCGATACGCGCCCAAAGTTCCAAGAAAAATGTGTCATTGTGATGTTGCTCATAAAGATTATTACGTTCACATGGATCCATATCAATGTCAAATAGACAGGGTGCTTCTAGAGCCAAGCATGGCTGCGCATTCGAAATTTCTTGGCACTTCAACGTTGCTGCTGATCGTAATGCATTAATGTTAATATCTATAGGATCCTCCCGTGCTGCCTGCAAGTACATCCACACACTGGTGTTGCGTATGACCTCTTCATACTGTGCCGCACGTGGATCCGTCTCCTTGGTTTCCCTATGACCCAGCCAGTCATCAAATTGACCGTTACTTGTGCTGCCATTAACAATCTTCCACTTTCCATGGGTGTACGCTATATAGGGCACTTCTTCGTCAATGTTATGCACAATCTCACGTTCTACCGGTTCATAGTCATGCTTTAAAGCCCACCATTGATCTAGCCCATCCAGCTGCAGTGATGCATTTAGTTTAATATCTGCTGCAGCAGCCAGTGTGGGCAGTAGGTCGGCCATATAAAGACGCTGCTGCCAAATTCGACCGTGGTTCTGCAGCTCCTTGCTCCAAATGGCAGCTGATGAGCGTATACCGCCTTCCCAGGGTGTATTCTTTTGCTGGTAAAGATAAAACAGAAAAGATAAAATACAGATAAAATACAGAACACGTTTTACTGGAAAACCCTATATCATTTATCACAGTGTTTTTAAACGCTCTAATACTTACACCTCGCAGTGGATAATTTGATGCTGTAGTCGAAAGTTCTCCTACAGTGGGGCCACCATTATCGGATAGGAACAAAACGATGCTGTTATCCAAAATGTTCTGTTGTGCCAAGGCATCAATAACACGTGCAACGCCTTTGTCCAGACGCGACACCATGGCTGCATAATAACGCTCCGTCTTGTTGGATATATATTCAAATTGAGCTAATTCATCGCTTGGTGCCTGCATGGGATCTGCTACATTAGCCGAGTGGGGCGCCAGATGACTGATAAGCAGAAAAAGCGGTCGACTGCTTGAATTTTGTCGTTCAATTAGCTGTACAGCGGCATCGGTTAAAACATCTGTCATATATTTGCCTATATGATCGTGTGATATCATAAGGTTCTCACGGAAATCATGGCCACGTTCATAAGGTTGACTCTGTAAAAAGAAAATTTGCTTAATTTTCGAAAATTCTAAAATTTGTACTGTAAGTTATTACATTAAGTTTATATGTGTGATCGTAGTAATCCACATACGCTCCCAAATATCCCAAATGATGATCGAATCCTCGCTCAGTAGGTGTAAAATTTCTCTGTGCCATGCCCAGATGCCATTTGCCCAGAAGATTTGTATGATAACCATTTTCTTGAAAGATTTCTGCCATGGTTCTCTCATTTAGCGGCAAACTCCAGGGCTGATCATTGACGATCACATAATGTTGCATACCTTAATAACAAGTTAAAACAATAAAACAGCTTTTAATTATCACACATACCTGTATTAATAGGGTATTTGCCAGTCAGTAGTGCCGCTCTACTGGGCGTGCACATGGCTGGTGTATAGAGATTATTTAGTATCACTCCATTGTAGGCTAGTGCATCGATGTTTGGTGTTAGAAATTTATTGGAACCGCGAAAACTGACATCATCAAAGCCCTACACGAAAGTAAACTAAAATATTTGTTTTTATTACAAAATTTAGTTTATACAATTACCATATCATCTGCTAATATGATAACAATGTGAGGTCTTCTGTTTTGAGTCTCCTCTTGGCCATTTACTATATTTAAGCATATTACCAATAGAATATTGTAGATAAACATAGGTAAATGTTTATGTAAATATCAGATGCCCGCTTTCGCTGTTAAAATATACATATTATAATATATTAGGATTTATTTCAATACTTTTAGAAGCACAACAGGAACGTTATCATTGTGGGAAATCAAATATGATATTTAGGTATACATATTTTCAATAATATTAATATTTTCGCAATGAGAGGTCTATCATAATTTTGATAATCATCACAATCAACACTGCAAATTTTTTACTATCGTTTAATAGCATAGCAATTATAGAGAATACAATAAGTGATAAGCGTAAACATGCTGATAGCATACATGTGCATCTGTATGCTTATACAAATCAATATTTATATATACATATAGCTTTTAGTCCGGTAAGTCTGATCAATTAGTGATTCAGTTCTATTTTATTTATTCAAACTTCCACTTTCAACATATTCCTTTGAAAGAATTGAAAATTTATGTAGCATATTAAGCATTTTAAGTACAGAAACTAAACTTATTACAGACTTTATCAAGAGAAACACTATTCAGTCGTCCGATAACGATGTCAGGCCGCGAATTACTGAATGGGTTGAACGGGTTTACCTATAGGTATTACATTTCTTATCTCTTTTTCTCACTGAACCACTAATTCAATCAAATTGATCAGCTGTTATTTTGTCAATAATTGTAAGCCACACTTTTAGGTACTAATAAAAATGATGGCAAAAATTGAATAATTCAAAAATTTAAAAACTAAAAAATATATTAAATAATTAAATTTGATTTAAAAAAATGTATTAAAAAAATGAAAATATTACAAAATTTACATAAATATTTATTAAATGAAAAATTTAAAATTGCAGATTTATAATAAAATATAAATAAATTCAAATATTCATTAATTTGTATAAATATTTTAAGATTTATGGTTTTATTTAAAATAAAATATGCTAAACTTTTTCAAAATGTACATTTATATTTGTAAGTGTTTGGCATCAGTATGAATTAGTAAAAGATAAATTTAAAATTTAAGTTTAATAAATATATTATAAAATTTGGCAAATTTTAATAAATTTATTGAACATTTAGACTAAATTTAAAAAAAAAATAATACTAAATTTATAGAAATATTTACAGCATTGGTGAACATTTAAGTGTTCGAATAATATATTTCAATCAATTTGTGCCCAATATAAAATTAAAGTTTATACTACAGTGTATAAATAGAAAATAAATAAATATTAGAAGAGAGTTAATTCATTGATTAAACACACAACAACATGAAAATAATTATTAACTAACGTATAGAAAACTATAAACTTACATATTAAAATAAAACCGGGAGCAAACACAAAACAATTGCCACGCAACGGAGAAGTAGAGTTTCAACAAAACTATGATAAGCTGATGCAATGAACAAGGAAATGGAATAAGCAACATAGAAAATGAGAAAACAAGATCGATAGAGAGAGAGACAGCGGAAGAGAGAAAGAGAGAGAGGTGAGAATGGAAGATCCACACGCCGGCTGCTAACAGCAAGAGAGAGCTTTTTACTCGTTTTGGGGTTGTCAGGTAAACATTAGAAATAGCCAATCTATGCCAGTACGCAGCAGTAGGTGTTCAATTTGAACTAGTTGGCAACCCACTTGCGCTCTCTCTCGCGCCAAAAAAATAAAAAAGATGTTTGAAGAGAGAGAGAGAGTGAGAGTGAGTGAAAAAGAGAGAGCGGGGCGGTGTGAGAGCAGCTGCCAGCTGTCGATTTGCGTTGCTTTGTTTTTGGGCTCTGCACGAATTGTTGTTGCTGCGTGGCCAGAATTCAAGTAAACCACATGCTTCTGCTTGTACGCATGCAGTACCTCTCGCACTCTTTTCGGAGCCGCTTCGTCGCGTTTGTTACGTTCCAGTTTTCCATGTGGATATATTTTGTCTACACATCGACGAAGCAAAAACCATTGAACATAATTAGAACGTTAACTGCCACAAAATGGATGAGTTATCCGAATATTTTGAGTAAGTACTGGTGACACGTAACACTGACTCCCTCTTACTGGCAATCAGGGGGGGTCTAAAATTAGAGAATTGCATGCAAATGGCGTACTATTTATAGCTAGAATTTAACATCCACCTGACGAACCACGCGAACGATATCATTCATCGTACACAAAAAACGATATACGATTTGCGATAAAATAAAAAAATAGTCCAAATATTAGTAAACGGCAAATCGCAAAATCTTGCAGAAAAAATGAGAAATTAAATATTTTTTACGTGTAGGTGGAACTTTTTGTTAAACTTTGTATATTTTTATTAAGAGAACATTTTTTGCGTGGTTCTATGTCGTACAATTGATATATTCTTTCAGTTTCACTTTATTAGTAATTAATATGTAGAAATGCCTTTTTCATCTTAACCTTCCTTATCAATAGAACTGAATAACCCCACCAATTTGAAATAATTTTCTATGAAAATTAGATCGTCTGTTAATTAGCAAAAAACATTGTAAACACACAAATACCAATGCAATCGCATTAGGTCAACCTTCAGTCGTGTTTACCAGTGAAATCTCTCGCCGGTTTACGAGGATCGAAAGCAAAATCCACCAAAACGATCAGACAACCACCCAATTAACGCTACCCCAGAAGCTTGCTTTCCCATATTGGAAAGCTTCTCATTGAAAGTGAAACTCACCACGAACTCAAGTTTATAGGGCGCTTGAGATCGGATCGTGTTCGCTGTGCTATTTAAATGCCGTTCGTATCTACGACGAATGCTCAGACGTAATTCGAGCGTAAAACGGTACAACCGAGTTCTCAAATTCAATTTGAATCGATATCGATACCATTAATTAGTTATATTGATACAGTAATTTGATTCCAAACTCTTCAAAACAATCTATAGAATGGCATATTTATTGTGATTTTCGATAACCAAAAAAAAAAATACTGTTTTGCAAATAAAAAGAGATAAAATATTATCGGAGTTCTATACTTTAAGGATAACTGCAAGAAGTTCAGGTGAGAAGCCGGCTGAATAAATAGAAAAACAATGACACTGATACCTATAATGGATATTGAATACTACAAGGCTTATTGTAAGAGCTCGAAAGGATATCATAGATAGGATAACTTCAGGATGCTCTATAGATGACGAAAGTGTACATAGTACTTACTATATACCTATAATGGATATTGAATATTACAAGGCTTATTGTAAGAGCTCGAAAGGATATCATAGATAGGATAACTTCAGGATGCTCTATAGATGACGAAATTGTATATAGTATTTACTATATACTACTTACTATAAATGCTATATTTAGTCTAAACGTTTGTTTTCAATTTGTGATCATACGTAAACATTCGACACTTAGTCATAAAGCCCGATTTCCCCAGAAATAAGATCACAAGATCCCATGATAAAGTGGCTTTCGCATCTTACTGTATAACATATAAACTTAACACTCGCCCACTAATTATCTTATGACTTATTACTATAAAACTTTGCAATATTGATACGCCATCGAGTCAAATGGTACCCCAGCAAACCGAAATGTTACCACCCACCGCGACCCGCTTTCGGGCAATTGGAGAACGTGTTAATATGTCGATTCGATTAACATGAATTAAATAAATAATTACACGACTTAAAAGAATATTTTTAGCAGAGTTCAACAACAAAATTTGATGGACTATATACATATATATCACATCGATTTCAATTGATACCATATTCTTTATTTATTTTCTTCAGCATGCCTAATTGGAGCGTGACGAATGCTTTTCGCGTGCTCACACGACGCAAACCGTTAGAGGACTCTACCGAATCCAAATTGGCCAAAGTATTATCAGCCTTCGATCTGACCGCCCTCGGAATCGGTAGTACGCTCGGCGTGGGCGTCTATGTGCTGGCTGGTGAGGTGTCTAAGAGTCATGCAGGTCCTGCGGTTGTCATTAGTTTTCTCATCGCTGCCATTGCCTCGATATTTGCGGGTCTATGCTATGCTGAATTTGGGGCACGTGTGCCCAAGGCGGGATCGGCATATATATACAGTTATGTGACCATTGGCGAGTTCATTGCATTTATCATTGGCTGGAATCTGATCTTAGAGTATGCGATCGGTAAGTCATTAATTGGCAACGTCGACAAAAATTGATTCAATTAATTGCTTAACATTTTCTGTATACCATATTGAATATCATATTATTCGTTGTCAGGCTCCGCCAGTGTCGTCAAAGGGCTGAGCACGTATCTGGACTCATTGTGCGGCTATGCCATGCGAGATTTTCTGGCCGAACATTTACCCATTAATGTGCAGGGTCTCAGCGCCTATCCGGATCTGTTTGCCTTCATTGTGACCATACTTTTTTCCTGGGCCATTGCATCGGGTGCCAAAGAGTCGACAAGAGTGAATAATGTATTCACTATGCTGAATTTGGGTGTTGTGCTATTTGTCATTATAGCAGGACTCTTTAAGGGTGTGTGAAATTTATCGGGTAGATTAACAGTCAATTGTACTAATTTTAACATCTTTTTTTTGTCACAGTTTCCAGCAGCAACTGGAGCATACCGAAATCGGAGGTGCCCGAGGGCTATGGCGATGGTGGTTTCATGCCGTATGGCGTCTCAGGCATCATCAAGGGTGCCGCCGTGTGCTTCTACGGCTTTATTGGATTCGATTGTATAGCCACGGCTGGCGAGGAGGCCAAGAATCCCAAGAAATCTATACCGTTTGCTGTGATCGTATCGCTGGCGATGATCTTTCTGGCTTACTTTGGTGTGTCGACGGTGCTAACCATGATGCTACCATACTATGCTCAAGATGAGAGTGCACCCCTGCCGCATGTGTTCCGCATCTATGGCTGGCATGTGGCCGAGTATGTGGTGACCATTGGTGCCATGTTTGGACTGTGTGCGAGTCTAATGGGTGCCATGTTTCCCTTGCCACGCATCGTGTTTGCCATGTCGAATGATGGACTGCTGTTTAAGTGTCTGGGCGAAATTAGCACCAAGTACAAGACGCCGTTCAAAGGCACCATGCTAACGGGGCTACTTTGCGGCATCTTGGCGGCCATATTCAATCTGAGCCAGCTGGTAAATATGATGTCCATAGGCACTCTGTTAGCCTACTCCATGGTAGCCAGCTGTGTACTCATGTTGCGCTATGAGATTGACGATCGGCGCGACAGTCGCATACTGGGAAATGGACGCATTAGCATGGCCCAGGAGCAGCCCTGTGCCCTTTGGCGTCGTCTTTTCAATATCAATAACCAAACGGTGTCCACGCGGGAAACGGCACGCATCGTAACCGTTATGGTAACGCTTTTCTGTGAGTTGATGTAGCTTAAAACCAGACAGCCTTGCAAACTAACCTTCTTTCTCTATCCATTACAGCGGTCTGGTGTTTCATTTTCTCACAAATACTCACCAAATTCGAAGAGGATCTGGAACATGTCACCCAGTACGATGTCATGCTACTCATATTCGTCGGCTTACAATTAATACTGATGTTGTTCATCATTTCGCGTCAGCCGACCTCTGGTGTACAATTGTCGTTTAAGGTACCTCTGGTACCTTGGCTACCGGGTATATCGATACTCATTAACATCTATCTGATGATCAAACTGGATATTTTGACATGGATACGCTTCAGCATATGGATCACCATCGGTTTAGCCATCTATTTGGCCTATGGCATGCGTCATAGTCGTCTGCGTGAGCGTGAACAACGCAACAATTCCATTGCCATGCTCAGGGATGCCAGCGATACGGCTCTATTAAGTCAGGATCGTTCGAAATATGGCAACGAGGTACCGCTGATATTGATGCACAGCACCTCCTAAATGAGTTCTATGTTATTTTTGTAATTGTGCATAAAAAGTATCAATTGTTGTATTAAGTTAAGTATTAAGCTGCACCTTTTATCATCACACTACACTCAAACTCACACACTCAAAAACATACACATATTTTATTTATATGTATTCTTATGTATTTGATATACATGAATTCCTGTTACACTCGAAATAGGCTAAACAAAGTACTTAATATTTATGCATAGAAACCAAAAATTGTACTTTAAGCAATGCTCCAAGCAATAGTTTCAAAACTCAAATAAAATATTTATGTATATTCAACGATCTATGGTTTTATACTCTATCAGTTGATAGGAATCAAAGATTTGGGATAAGAATGAAATAAAATAAAGAGACCATATTATAAAGTATTTAATAAATCTCTATTTACCATGTTTCTTTAAATACTCTCTCCGAATGGCCTTTAAATTCAGTCAATTCAGTCAACAGGGCTCAGTTTTCCTCTTCCTCTGATTTGAATTTGCTCTCTGTCTTGTCCCCAAAGTTCTTTTAAGTTATCGGGGCTCGCATTTAAAGGTTTCTTTATATTAGTTTGTAGTCGTTCGTTTATGGGAAGAATTAGTGGTTGGGCCACTGTTAACACATTTTTGCAAAAACTCTTTATCTAGATATATTTTCTGTGGGAATATAACTGATATTGCTTCATAAATTATAGTTACCATTCGTTGATATAACAACGCACATACGTTTAGTCCATAATCAGATAATTATATCGAAGCCTTGCGGCCAGCTGTTAACATACTCAGATTGAAACCCTGTCAAAGCCGTTCGACCGCAAAATGTTAGAGGTTTTCGATCAAACTATGTAAAATCATGGTGACATTCATTTAATTGCAAAATATTTCAAACTGCGCTACAAATAATGGTTTTGCACGGCATTTCGATAGAGTATTGCAGTTTTTAAAATTGTTTGTAGTTTTATTGTAAATTGTACTAGAAACATAATTACACATATCTATGTATATATAGCATTTATAGTATATATGTAAGCTTTGAAATTATGTTAAATAAATTCCCAACTATTGTTTAATTTTAATAGCGTCCCTGAGCGGAATACATTAGTTAAATTGAAATCAATTTGTTCATTTTTAATATATGTTACAATATAAATTATTTACTGCCACCAGACGACAAGCTATCGACTATGAATGGCAATAGATCCCCCAATTTGGGCAGGTACACATCTGGTATTAGTTTTTTATCTTCTTCATTTGTACTGTTCCTCCAACGGTCAACATCGCTCAACTGATGTATGCCAGTGCCCACCAGCAGGGTCTGGAAACCACAATTATGTCCCAATAATATATCCGTATTGGCGCGATCTCCAATCATAAGCGTACGTGATGGGCATATCGATTTATTCTTCAACAAGGCTCCGCAAATCTCCGGATTCGGTTTACCAATGAAAATGGGATCTCTCTCTGCACACGTCTGTATAGCCCTTACAAAGCTACCGCTGCCCGGCACCACGAGCGTAGGCATGGGAAAACGTTCATCCGTATTGGTGGCAATAAAGAGGCAGTTTGGATCATTCAAATATGAGGCCGCTTTGGTCATTTTCGGAAAGCTAAAGTGCTCATCGAAACCCACAACAACAGCGCCAATATTGTGTTCCAATTTTAAATGCTTGGACATAAAATCTCCGAGATTACCCTGCATCACATCGGGTCCAATATCCGAATGTTCAATGCCAACAGCATCCAATTCTTGTGTTATCCCCGTCGATCCAATCACGTACACACGCTTATTAAAGCCACGCTCCTTCAAATAAGCAGCGGTAGCATTTGCCGTCGATATGATACCATCCTCGCCGATATCAAAGCCCATCTCTCTGCCTTTCAGATGGAGTTCGGTGCGTGTTTTGGTCGAATTATTTGTGCAAAAGTAAATGGTCTTTCCCATTGCTTTCAAATTATTGATAACATCCGCAGCGCCCGCAAGTGCCTTGCCATAGACCCATAGAACGCCTGTGGATATACCAAAAAATATTGTTAGTAAAAAAAAAATGTTTAATTTTTAAATTACAAAAATAGAATCTTTGTTGAATTAGAACCTTAGTTAAATGAAGATTATTATTTCATTTAATTTCAGTATAAACAAGCAATCATATAAATATTCTATTGTAGGGTGTATAAAAGTCGCCCTGGCCCAAGCTTTGACAGTGCTCTGTGACATTGGGCATTTGGCGCGGACACACACACACCCAAACGGACACGCAACACACACGCACAACCGCACACACACACACATACTCATGTGTGTATAGACGAACGTAATTACACATAGGAAAATAAATGATGACGTACAATTTCGTAAATTGTCGTTATCTTATGCAATGATGCACTACTCTATTAATTAACTGCAATTGATAAACAATTTGAATTTATTTAAAATTTACCATCGCAATCGCTGATAACGGTATCAAAAGTTTTTAGCCAATTTTTGACCTGCTTGGGCGAAAGCTCCAATAAGTTGGTGCACGTTTGTTTATACATTCCGTTAGTTGTTTTGGATTTTATCAGCTATATATTGAATCCGCACATGAGTCTATGATCTTCAAATGTCGGTTTATTACTGCCGTCGGTTATCTACAAATTACAGCATTTCATTCACTGATAATTTATTTATGTATATCTATTGACTGCACGCATTCCGCGTGTCTGGCAACGCTCGAACACAACATGGCACAGCTGACCGTTTGACTGCACAGCTGTTGCGATAGTAATACTAAATCTGGTATTTTTTAGGCACATTTTACTAGTCAACTGTTTGCGTTCAATTCGACAACCGTTGACTAAGCTCACTGACAGTTAAAAGTTAATGAATTTAAGACAATGATTTTGCTATGCCATTTATTAATGTTTTAGGCGCTTACATAAATATTTATATATCGTTTTTACTTATAGTACAGGTTTATCATTTGTTGAATCTCAGCGTTCTAATATTTTTATATAGAATATTTTTTCTTTTTTCTTCTTTTTTTTACAAGCAGGCTGGAAGAACAAACAATTGCAGCAAAAAAAAAAATAGTTAAATACTGTGTATAAACTAAATATTCCTTTGTTTTTCAAGTGTAGTCGAATTGCAAGCTAAGAAAATGTGTATAGATGTATAGTAATTTGTTTAAATGTCAATGGATTGTGGAATTGAAAGCGAAAATTTAGCATGTTTTGTTGTTGTGTTTTGTACCATAATTTGCATAGAAACCTTCTCCTTTAATTAAGGAAGTATTCGTATTATAAATCACAAGTCCTTTTGCCGGTTTCTCTATGGTTTCACCATCTGTAAATGACTTTAAAAACACTTTAGGAACTAACATTCCTTTATTTGAAGATTGAAGATTCAAAATAGCAGATGGCTCATCAATATTAGTGTTGTCACTTCCATTGATAATAGTATTACCATACACTGTGAGCGTAGCATCATCAACTACTTGAGAACCTCCTATCACTACTTTAGCATTGAGATAGGAATCCGTATCTGAATTTCGAGAAGGCAGTGCAGGATTTGCTATTTGATACCA